>JAAVTI010001261.1:0-48122 GCA_011947335.1 Phytophthora constricta | reverse complement strand
GTACGCCAACCCACGCGTGTAAAAGGCTGCAGCATTTGTGCCATCCAACGCCACAACCTCGCTGAGATCACGAATAGTTTGCTCGTAGTTAGCCTGCTTGAAGAGCGCTTGACCACGAGCCAGCAGTACCTTGACGTCTTTCGGCTCACGCACAAGGTGGCTGGTGGATGTGTCAATGACTTGCTGGAGATCTGTGGGTTGACGGTAATAGTACGTGCGGTTCGGATGACTTTGAGCTGCTTTCTCTGTCCCCAAAAGTCCTTGCGCTTCAGCAGCACAGGTTTCTCGCCCAATGTCTCCGCGTCAACCTCCAGTGTAGTCGCCATCGAACAGCTTGTGGTTGACAAAACTCGTTGCAGGCGCCCACCGCTGCTGTCGTTTCACCACACTAATTTTGGCAGCCCAACACTCTCCGATAACACTAACTGCAACTTTGATATTTGTGTATGTTTCTCTGTTGCAACAAGCGTCTGCTCTGGACTACTCGTTTTCCTCAGCGTCGTCTTCATCACTGGAATATTGGCCGTGGACATCATAGTATGTTGTGTCAGGGAGCTCTAACAAGTACCCTATATCGTTGGTCGATAAAATCGATCCGTTGCCCTCTTCGTCACCGCTCTCGTCCCCGATAGCAAGAACGTGCACCGCGTCATCATTGTCATCCCCGTCACCTTCCTCATTTTCTTCATCGTCCTCCTCGCTTTCATTTTCTTCAGAATTGAGTCATTTTCATCGTCCTCCTCCATATCGTCGTCGTCTTCCTCATCCATGGTATCATCATCGTCATCACCGCTAGAAGGGGATTCATCGTCATACTCATCGTCATCCAGAGTATCAGACTCGTCCTCACCGTCCTCGGCATCCGAATCGTCTTCCGCAGGGCGTTTTCGACCAACATCGTAGATACGGCAGATAGAATCATCGTCGTCAACGTCTCCAGCTTCCAGATACCGTCCTTCAACGACTGACAACAGCGTGCTCTTTGTGTTCAAGCTGAGGTCAAAAACTGGGCGACCCAAATCGATAGTGGTAATATCTCTGTAGTCGCGGGCATCCAAAACTCGAAACCAAGACTTGAGTTTGCTCTTTCGACGCTCCAAGTAGTCCCCTGTAAAACAGATCGAATATTGAGTCAGCATGATTCCACAACAACCTCACAGCCACCAATATGCATCTCACCCTGCGTAAGGATAGTAGGCGAAGAGCACACTACCCGAAGGATTGAACTTGACGCAGCACTTGTCCAACGCTGGTACCATGCGTAGGAGACGATACGTACGAAGATCCCATACGGCCGAATTAATGATCACCTCGTTCCCATTAGGATGGAAAAAGCCATACCCCGCGTTGGACAGTTTATCAAACTTGTACAACGCCCGAGTCGGAATACGAGCATCCCAAAGCATACCATCCGTGAGGATAGTACCATCACAAGGTGAAAAGCAACAGTTCGTTTCCGACCCGTAGCCGTTGGAGCGCATCGAATCGTTCAAATCGCATGACACTTCTCCTGTTGCGATGTCGATTACAACAGCACCCTTAACAACGAGTCCAGCATCAACCAATTCAGCCTCATCATCAGTGTGGCGCGCATCAAGCGCAACGATTCGGTCGCCATAGTGATTAAATCTTGGTCTGAGCGCACCCTGGAATCGCCAACGTTCTTCAAGTGCACTCATGTTATTTGCGTCCCATAGCGCAACTTCGTTTTCTGCAAGGTCTGAAAGTGCCACCGCTCCCGACAAAATCAGCCGACTCTGAAGTCCCATCGACGTTGTCTCATTCGTTTCCAGATCCACGATAGCACTTGAAGGCGAGTGACACGTCCACTCCTCCACGACGGAATCAGTTTCAATATTGAACACACGCAGCTCTCCGTCGTGGTTGCCAATTAGCATTTCTTGCTGATCTTGGCCAAAAAATCGAGCGACACTTACTCCTCCCCAAGCATATGAGCCTACATGAGCGCCTACCGTGCGGTAAGGACGATAGCGACTGAATACGTAGCGATCAATTCCAGCATCAGCGTAGTGTGTTGAAAAAGCATGTGGCCCAACGCGACAACCTGTTCGACTCCGGCGCAATAAGCGCGTGCAAATGTTCAAGTTTGACGAAATGGTTGTCGGGGGATCGGGGCATCGGTGCAGCGCATTTTTACCAAGAAGCTTGAAGGGCGGAACTGTTGTTACAGGGTTGGCGCATTGACGGTGCTGTTCCCTCAGATAGTGCGTGATGATCTCGTCAAGCTTACTCGATGGTGGAGGAGGAGCGACTTCGCTATTCGTACTCCATCGCGTATTCATGGGAAGCTTTTGAAGTGCATCTGAATAGGCAGTTTCGGGAGTAGCCTAGGTGATGTTACCGACGGCTTTGGAGCAGGGTCTTGGAACAAGTGGGGACCAACAAAAGCCCTCCTCATACGCTTTCGTGTCTGGCTATAAGCCGGAGTAGTTGATCGCGGTCCACTGTATTGCGCATCACTTGAGCGTGATATTTTCAATGTAGGCCTGGGACTTTGAACATCGTCCGCAACTCGTATATTTTTCAACTCAGGCACGATCGACCCCAACGATGATATTCGTGGCAGCTTTTTCGGGCGAGGAGCTTCATCGCCACTCAAATATCCGCTTTCGCGGCGAAGCGTACTGAATGATACGTTGAGGTCTACAGATTCACAAATTTTAGCTTGCGTCGAATCCTTTTGGTCAGGTGCACTTTTGTCCCCGTTTCCTGAAGGTTCCTCCGCGCGAAATGGGCGTGTACCACTGACCTCGTTAGTACTGTCGACGTGAATTCTAGATTCATTTACAAGAGCAGCGGCAGTATGACCCAGACCCCTTGTAACCAGGTGATCGTGGATCAGTCGCAGTAGCTCGTTATCATCGTACGTAATCTTGGTATTCGCGACAATGCTTGCCTTCTCGATCTTTCTTACCGTAGGATCTGTTGCCTCGTTGATCACTACGTTTGAGGCCCGATGCGTTACGTGGGAAATTAAATCTAGCGCTGATTCACGGAAGCGCACATGAATATCAGCGTTTTCCTCGAGCACGGGGTCACTACGAATCATGTCCGACAGTAATTGCCCGACTTGCATCTTCTCTAGAATTTGCGATATATGACGGTCGCGAGAAAGCCCTAGTAGTGCCCGAGTTGCCAGTAGCCGAATAGCGTCTGCATTTTGTACAGAACGCTTGTAGCGTAGCAGATAGACGCAAACTTTAATAGCGTTGCGCTCTCGCGCCAGCTTTCGCACAGGCCGAAGCATCTTGTCATCTCTTGCCTTCGAGCAACAGTTTGTGGAAGAACTGTCGGTAGTAGCTGCACTATGGTTCATAGGATCCGTTCCGCCCGAGTTTGAGCGCATCGATTGGTCATCCTTGGTCGTGCGCATGCTTCTCACTGTCAACGTATACTGTCGAATATCCTTGAATGGGTGCTGCCAACAATCCTCGTGATGAGGAGGGGATACACAGTTGCAAAACACCCGCAGTGCATCTCGCACGAGCTCCGAATCTCTGGGATTGTTACTCATTGCAATTTCTAGCAATATTGACATTCCTTGTTGCTTGGAGGAGCCATCTTCATCCAGAGACACTTCCGTTGAGCATACTTCATTGGCCAGCGATGGAACCACCAACGTCAACACACGAAGAGAATCCAAGCAAAACTGAGCACGTTCTGCAGTCCATATCCGAATGGTCGAAGAATTGGCGTCAGGGTCGGTGTTTTGCATCATCGAACACATTAAGGCTACAACCTCCAGCAGAACCAAAATGCCACGCAAATGACTCAGCTTTGCTGCGGGGGACCACATACCACCACCAGGTCCAGTCGCAGCCGACCAACAATTGTTTGAGTTGCCACTGCTAGCACTGAACCGATACTTTTCGTAGAACACCATATTCTGCTCGTGAGTCTTGTCATCCAAGTCGATTGACTTGGACCACACAATCTTGGGAACCCGAGCTGGGATACGAGACGCTGCAGATGCTGCTGTCAGTACGGGCGCATTTGGAAAACGATTTGAGGAATGATTCAGTTGAGCCAATTTTCTACGGAGTCGATGGGTGACTAAGGCCATATGCATGCGCACGTACTGGCGCAAACACAAACATGCATCTTGTGCGAGCTGCCGCTGTGCCGCAGATTTCGGATGATTGCCCACCCGAATGATATTCAGCACAGTATACAAGCCGTTGTGCTTCTCAAAGTAGTCAAGAATCACCTTGAAACTGAGCGTCAGGCTGAAAAACACAACAGCATTCTGCCTAGCGCGGTCGTTCGGACTTGATAGTAGCGTAAACGCGGCAGATAGCATGTTTTCCGGATTTACCACAATCAGGCGCTCAATCACAGCAGATGAAGACGCAAAGCCATGCAAACACATCGACAAGCTCCGATCCAGCAAGCCAACCTGACCTGCCGACTGCTGCAAGTTAAATACCGTAAAGAGTAGCTCCACTCCACCTGACTCAATCAGAGAAAACGAAAACTTCTTGTGCGCGAGGAAATGCGACGTCAACGTCATCGTATGCGATATCACTGCAGGGTTCTTGCTATGCAGAAATGTGATGATAGTCCCCACGATGTCTTCCTTTACCGCTGGAGCAAAGAGCTCCAAATATTCCCCCATTGATCCGAGACAATCCAGCGTGTACAGCAGCTCGAGCATTACAAGTCGCTTGAAATCCTCTTCATGAAGCTCGGAGCTTGGCATCGCAACCGACCCGTCTTCGCCGAAGGATCCAATCCCCTCTTCATCATTGCTTGATATGGGAAGCGATTGTTGGGTTGACACTGTTGCTGCTGGATCTTCTTCTTCAGATTCTACACTCACATTAGCATCTCCACCGTCATTTCCATGGGTAGGGGCTCGGCTAAGCATTTCTGAATGTTTGCGCTTCAAGCTCAATCGCTGCGGTGTAGTGGCCTTCGTGGTGCCACAACCCCCACCACCGCTAGTTTTCTTGTGCCGAGACGCTACAAGACGCAGATGGTCCTGAATATACTTTACAGCTTGCTGGCGCTCTTTCTCCAGCTTCGAAGCGTACATTCGCGCTCTTTTCAGCAGTTTAACAGGTGTGTCATTATTCACAACGTTGTCCGCTACGGAGCGGTCTCTCAACCCCACCGAGAGCAGCCCCGTCGCGTAGCATCGCAGCGCCGGATCGGTGTCCGCCGCATACCCGCACACTCGCTCCAGCATCTCATCGTCGTCGTCCAGCATGCGCACAATGGCTCTGCTGTTCACAGGCACCGTCGCCAGCAGCAGCCGGCACGTCGCCGCCTTCACTCGACTGGCGCTCAGATCCGCCAGCTTGCTTTCCAGCTGCAGCAAGCAGTCGGCCCACACAATACACAGCACAACAACCGTCAGATACGTTGAAGTTGAGCTGCATCCAGCAACTTCAACAAGAGGGCCGAACCATCGGGTAGAAGTCCTCGTTCTGCTCCAGCACCTGCAGCAGGTTCCCAATCAAGTGTCCTACAGTACCACAACAGCACATAAGCAACCAGCAACAACGTCAGTATACACGGTATACACTCCTGTATACACCACCCTCTTGTGCGTACCGTCACGTCGGTACGGGGACGACCTCTCCTTGCGGAAGGACGTCTCCACCTCCTCCAGCGTCTCGGCGATCCTATCGTACCAACATCCGTCGCCAACCCAGTCAAAAACCTCGATTCCGCACTCAAAATGGTGTCCGAAATTCAGAGTGATGGTCATTCCGCACGCACATGTTGAGCTTGGTGACCGCCTCGTCGTCCGAGAGCGCGCACCTCGAGGTCCGTCTGCGTGAGCTCCTGCGACAGGTGGAACACGCGCGCCTCCAGCGGGTGCAGCAGCTCCTCGGCGCCCACGACCACCGTCTCCCGGTGCGAGCGTGGCGCCTCCATCCTCCTAATCAGACTTCCGTCAGATACGACGCAAAACGTCAACTGAAGAGGGAGAAGGCCAAAACCAAAGGCCCATTTTTCAAAATCCATGTTTAAGGGTTTTCATTGGCTAACACACATTTTCGGATTATCACGCATGTTTTCGTTCAATTTCGCGCTGGAAGGTGATGGCGGTGCGGCGCCGGCTACAGCGGCCGCGACTGTGAGCGAGAGTGGGCCATGGGCCTATGCGACAGGGCGAGCGCTTCGTGTGGACGCCGACGACGAACGCAGCGGCGTTTTCGGGCGTGCAGGTGGGCGATTTGGCCTTCGAGATCGTCAACACCACGGACCGCGGCTTCCTGGCGCGCACGGGCGATATCAGCGCCATCCTGACCACGTCCGACGTGGAGACGGGCGTGTACGAGGGCGGCTTCAAGCTCTGGGAGTGCGCTGTGGACCTGGTTCAATTCGTGGAGACACAGCTGCGGCAGTCGGGGAGGAAGATGCCGCCGGCAGTGCTGGAGCTGGGCTGTGGCCACGGCCTGCCCGGTGTTCACGCGCTGCAGAGGGGTATGGGAGTCAGGGTTTTACAGCTTGGAAGAGTGCGAGTTTTAATGGTGCTGAGATGGGTTTGTAGGCGCGGAAAGAGTGGTGTTCAGCGACTACAACAAGGAGGTGCTGGAGCTCACGACCTGCCCCAATGTGCTGCGCAATGTGCGCGGCGACCAGCAGCTGTACGATAAGGCGGAATTCTATGCGGGTGCATGGACCAGCATGACGGAGTACATGCAGCAGGTGGAGATGCGGGGTGAAGAGCAGATGCAGTTCGACCTCATCTTGACGGCGGAGACCATCTACACGGAAGCGGTGGCCATGGAGCTGTACCAGGTACGTGAGGATTGCTGCTGCGGATTTGTGTTGCCATCGGTTATCAAGTGAACTGCGTTAATGTTGTAGGCGATCAAGCGGCATTTGCGGCGCGCTCCGAGCTCGCGTGCGCTGGTAGCTGCCAAGAAGTATTACTTCGGCACTGGAGGCAGCGTGCAGCACTTTGTTAGTCTCGTCGAGGCAGATGGTGTTTTTCGGGCTGAAACTGTTTGGGAAGAGCGCGACTGCCGGTCTAATATCCGCGAGATTGTGCAGCTCACTTTTGCTGCGTGCTAGTGTGCTGTTGATAGGGTTGCTAGGAAGGCGGTCGGGTCCACGAGATTCTCGTGGAAGTTCTAACCCAAGTACGGATCCCCAACGAATCAATGATTACAGCACCGCTATGCGACCATATGAACCAGCGTGTCGACGTGGCAGACGACTTCATGGCTAGACTAAATTTATCGTGATCCTCGCGTCTTCTCTTCCAGAGGAGACGAAACGAAACTATCGCGGCTAAAAAGCTTCTGGTTACCAGTACATCTAGCAGTGCGCATACAGTCAATGGGTGGTGGGCTGGAGGCGTTTTTCTGCTTGCGTGCTGACTGACGAGGCAACTTGGCACAAGGACCTCGTGTCAAGCGTTCGTCCAATTTGGGGCACTTGTCGAAAGTCCATTTTGCGGAACATGGAGGGACCTCCTGTCGGCAGCCTGGCGCTGAATGGGGCTGGCTATGGCCCCAGGAAGGCGCGGCCGACTCACCCGACCCGTCCCTCTAATAGGATGGCGCGAGCGGTTCCTGTGGACGCAGTCAATGATCCTCCTCCAGTACCCAAGATCACGACGGTCGATGCGTTGGTCAAGGAGCTTCGCAAAGCCATTCATACCATGTTTTGCACAGTCGATCCCAGTACCCCAAGCGACGGCGCGTACGATAACTGCTGTCGTCAGGCTTTTCGATTCTTCACCACTACAAACACAATTACGCCTGAAGCCTTTCAGCACAAGGTCGTACGGCTGTGCCTGCACGTGCCTCAAGACTTACTAATGAGCTTTTCAGGCGCGTTGACCAGGAGGACCTTGGCGAAATTGACTACGCCACCTTTGCACAACGCGTATTTCTTCCGGAATCATTTTACGCTCCTGATGAACATTCTCCAGCACCTGGTACGGGATCTCCTGTTAAGCAGAATGGTGGACAAAATACAGCAAAGCGTGCTCCAGTCGGATCATTTATTGAAGATAGCAATTTCGTGGGGACCCCCAGTTCAAGGAAAGCGGCATTGATCTATGAGCATATGCCACTGGCTGAGCTCGAAAAATGCATGTCGCGGAATCTTAAAGAGATGATGCCTCGTAGTACGGATCCTCCTAGCCAAGCCTTCCGTTTTTCACAAACTCTGAAGCTATTACATTTGCCGAGTTTCATCGTCACCTGGGGTTACTACAAATTCAGCTTTCTCCGCCAAAGTGTCGGGAGCTATTCGTCCGATTTGACAAGGACAGGGATGGCATGATTGATTTTATTGAGTTTGTCGCAACGCTATTTACCAAGCCTGAATCTCAACTAGGAATGGACCGCCCGAGCAGTGCAAGCTCTTCCAGAAGTATTCGAAATCCTGGTGACCCTAGAACTGGTGAAAAGGGGTTTTCTCTTACAACGAAGCAGCTTGTAGCTATGCTACGAGATAAGCTGGACCAATTCTCCGAGGAAACAGACCGATTCCAACAGGCTTTCAGGATATTCGGCAAGCCTTCAGGTATTACTCACGATGACCTCGGTACTGCAATTGCAAATCTCGGTCTGAAGTTCTCCGAGAAACAAGTGCAGGATCTGTTTGATACGTTTGACTTTGATAAAATTGGAGACCTGGACGTCAACAAATTCGTGCAAGGTGTCATGCTCGATGACCACTCGACGTCTTTCTGGCTGTCAGTGAAGGACCGCCAAAAGGTTGATGACTCACGACGCAAACTCTACTCGATGGCTGTACAGTCAGTTCAAGAATCCTGGACTATCGCTGACATTGAACGAATGCTGCGCGAGAAAATTGAGCAACGTACTTCCCGCTCATCTGACTGCTTTAGGCAAGCCTTTCGTATCTTCAAGAAAGTCAACGGTATTAAGCCCGATGAGTTTCATGCAGCCTTGGAGACCATTGGGCTAGCACTGACGCGTGTCCAATCTGACATTCTTTTTCGTCGCTTCGACAAAGATGGAAGTGGCGATATTGACTTGAACGAGTTCATTCATGGTGTTCTCCCACCTGATTATACTGGAATATCATGGGTTGCTGCAGCCGATGAGATGCATAGGATTGCTGCCCAAAAGAAAAAAACACGAGCGATGGCGAATCCTGATCAGTACATGACAGAGATCGAGATGGCAAACTGGAGTCTAGATGAGATCGAGATGCACATACGAGACAAAATTCAGCAATCCACATCTCGCAGCTCTGACACTTTTCGTCAAGCATACAAAATCTTTAAGAAAGCTAGTCACGTGACCATGGATGAGTTTCGAGAGCGACTTCTTGCCCTCGGGTTCCGCCTTACACCAGCTCAGTGCCAGGGACTCTTCAAGCGATATGATACCGACAACAGCAATGACCTAGACTTGCAGGAGTTCTGCCTTAAAATCCTACCACCAGACTATACTAGTGACGGAGACCACTGGTCACACTCGGAGAAATACAAAAAGGAACGCCAACGAGAAAAACTGGAGTATGTGAAGCGGTCGAAAAACGGATTGATTATGCTTCCAAAGTTTATCGAGTCACACCGATTTACGCGAGGGAAATATAACACTTGTACGTTTGAGCAGTTGCAGGGAAAGACAACGCCAACATTGAACAGCAGTAGAGAGAGAACTACTAAGGGTGAAATCACTCGCCCTACAACATCGTCCTCAAAACAAGAGGAAATACGACCCCCAACGCCCCGGCCGCCTCGTACATCTCGTCCTCCTACATCAAGTTGTGTGGATCGGAGTATTTTGCAACATTTGCCAAGCCCCCGCTGCAACAACGATGGGAGTACTCCCACCCCAGCAACAAACCCGCGTACACCTTGCAGTCCACGCCAAATTCGGACCGCATCAGCCGCTCCGAACAGCCGATCGGGTGAACAGCAACTCGGATACTCAGTTCAAGCAACTCCACCAACATCTCCGCGTGTTTTATCTCCTTCACGGCCTCTGTCCCCGCGAGAAGCTTCGACTTTCTCACTCTGTCCTGACCGCAAAAGCAGCCCATCGACACCAAGAAAACCGGCAGTCAAATCTTACGAAGACGCCGAGATCGAGTACGAGGACGAGGAATATATTGAAGACGGGGATAGTGGTGAAGCCACTACGGTGTCGTCGGAGCTATCCCGGGCAAAACGATTGTCACGACACCGGCGGAAACACAGCAAATCAAGTCGACACCACCACAACCACAGCTCTCACGACAGCCACCGAGGCAGCCACGTGTCAGTACGAGGACCTGAAAGTGTTACAACCAGCACAACGAGTACTGCGAGTGGGGCAGTAGGCACAGCTAAGCACATGCCTCAGAGGAGCCACGTCTTGCTGATCAAGCGCTTAATGCAAACTGCTGGGAAAGGACCGGAATTGGGATCATCCAAGAGTTCCAAGCGGCCGAGCACAAAACACCGGTGATGATTTTGAAGATCAGTCTTCGATACTGACCAAGTCAATCGGTGCTAAGTGAAAACCAAGTAAAAACAGAACGCGTGTGGTTGTTGGCGAAAACGCTACTTGTTTTCTTGGTGCCCGTCTCGCCATCTCCAAGCGCATAAAACAAAATATGCTGACAGGCAACATACTTCAAGTATTAAACGATTACTACCCCCGAGCAAGGAGTTTGAATGCTTGTTTATCTTAGCAATAATACTGTGAGGAGCTGTAGAGCACAAATATTATTATGCAATACGAGCTAGCTATCCTCCTAAGCATTGGTTGCCTACTTCTTTTCGAACAGCGCGTAGTCTAACTGGAAGAGTGCTGCAAGCAGCAGGGCACGATCCTGTGGTGTCGAGTCGCGGGAAATTGGAGCACATAGTTCGTGAAACCTCCACCTGCGCGGCAGCACGCTTTGAGGCAATCCCCGCTGCCAAAACTCACCTGCAAATTTGCAACAACAGCGCCCTCACTGTCCAAAACATCATACACGGCATCATTGCGGCAGCAAGATGGCGCGCAACAATTGTTCACACGGCCACAACACGCAAGATTGGTTCGCAATGAGTACCGCTTCTCGTATGTTCCATCTGGAAGCGCTCGTTCAATATCGGTGTAAGCCGTCGCAAGGCAGCACGCTGAGAAGCAGCGACCTAAGTACGGCGAAAAGTTTTCACGCACGCGTCCGATTCGGGTCAATTCGGCACTGTCGCTTTTAACGCCATCCAAGCGCATTTCCAGCGGACAACAAAGGCCTCCTCCGCATTTGTATGGACGGTCAATCACGTAGACACCACCAGTGTCGCCTTCGACTGTGAAGTGCATCTTGAGTGGGCGGAGATAGCCACATCCTAAGTATTGCAGCACAATGCGCGTGAAGCAGCCACTCTCCTCCTTAGCCTTCATAAATGGCTCCAGAGATTTGAGCTCGTCTCCCGACGGGGACCATCCATCGGGATCATTCGGATCTCTTTTAACCTTCTTGTCTGTCGGTAGTCGGTGAATAGCGTACTTGTTGCGGGCCTCCCAAGGAAGACCAACCGCCTGGGCAACCATCTCGCCTACTTGAGTGTCTTGACGAACCACCACACCATCAATCTCACCAAGCGATTTCTGAATCAACTCGTAACCACCGGCACCACGCTTCATTTTGTTCAGGAAACTGGAGTCGATAGTGATGTTTGTTGGGCTTGACGTCTGCAAATGACAACTGAAATCACAGCTGCTCATATCAATCGATGCAGTAGTTTCCTGGGCACGTAGCAAAACTAATATCTATTTCAGTTGGAGGCATGGTCGTTTCCCAACTTACGCACAATAGCACCCGTTGTCATTGCTTTGTTGCAGCGTATCATTGCTCACCGCTGGTTCGTCTCGAGGAGCTTAAACAACCTCCCCACAGTCTTGATGCGCTTCTCGCGAAGAGGAGCTTTCTTAACGAACTTGACGCAGCTCTGCAGTTGTTGTACGCACTCACGTAGGGTAGGATCGGCTCGTGGGTTCCAATCCTTCGCTTGGTACGCCATCACGTCGTTAACCCCTTAATCACCTTGTCGAGTTGGTCCACCGCAAAATGCCATCTTGCCATTGCGCCACCTCGGCCAGTCGCATGGTAATTCTCCCTTGCATCTCCTTGGACTTCGCACTCATCGTCCCCACAGGTGCCGATCTTTTGGAGGTTGATGACTTGGCATCCTTTTCAGTAGCTGGAAGATCAGCGATTGTCATTGACAAGCTCTCTAGCTGCGCCCGACCACTATTCACACAAGAACGCAGATCTGAATTAGGATAATGAATATGCCTGTCCACAAGTTGAAAGAAGGCTTACCGATAGAACTGCGTTCGCAGAATGTCGTTCTTGGAGCAGGCTTTTGCGAGCACAGCGACCAGCGACCGCACTTCGTCCGCGTGCTTTGTCGTCAGCTTGACTCTCCCCAAAATGGCTACAGCCGCATCGAGCGCGCGTGCTGCCACTGCAGCTGCTGGTCTGTCTGTTGCTGAGGGGTTCCAAGCTGCTTGGCGCTCGATCAGTCGCTCTAGACACAGCACAGCACTCGTCCAAACCTCCTTCGTCTCGCGCATGATCGTTTTCTTCTCCACATTCACCACCTTCAGCAACTCGAAGCACTCGTGGGCCAGCTTCAGCTCTGAACTGCCAGCATCACCCTTCGTTGTTCTCGTTTTGGTCTTTTTCACCGGCGTCTGCTTCTCCGATTCCTCACTACTCGAATTGCTTTCACTACTCTTAACCACCTTCCTCTTCTTCTTCCTGCTCTTCTGCTCGTCCTCTCCTTTCTCCCTCTTGTGGCTCTGTCCTTGACGCTCCACCCCCACCTCAGCACTCGCTTTCTACACTCATAACCCCATTTAACAGCATCAGTCTCCACCCCACCACCCTCCTCTCAACTTCGTCCACTCACCACCGTCAGCCCCGTCGCCACCTTCTCCAGCTCCTGACCCAGCTCCTGCCGCATCCCCAGCGTCGCCTCCATCGTCTCCATGAGACTTGCGCTGCGTCCGCTCGACGTCTTGCCCTGCTCCAGCTGCTTCACAGCGTCTCGAATCTCCTCCAGCTTGGTGAACGCGGCCGTCACCTGCTCCAGAGACTGCTGCAACTTGGAGATCTCGCTGGATAGGACGCCATTGCAACTGCGGTGCAGCTCGGTGGGGGCAACGTGGCCCAGGATGCGCGTGTACAGCGCCTCGAGATCGACGGACGCTGCCATTGAGCCCGGATGGATGGACGATGCTGATGCGGGTTATATTGTAACTTGATGGTTACGGTGGGGTACGGTGGGGGTAACTTTTCGAGTTGAAACTTCAACAGCACATTTGGAACGATACAACACTTGAAGTTTTTGGTGCGTGTGCTTGGAATATACAAGTACTTACTACTTTATGGCCTTACGTTCAAATTGTGAATGCCCGACATCACTTGTCGGGTGCTTGTCGTACGCTTTTTCAAGTGCACTGTGTCTCGGCATTTTGTTTGTAGGTTTGGGCGTGGTGTACTGTATCATATATCCGTGTTTCACCACACGACAAGTAGCTTGCATTATTGACTGCTATTACGGATCGGTTCAAGCTTGCTTTTCCAGTTCTTTGCTGTTCTCAAACGTTTCTTTCGGTATTTTCCTGACATGATGCGACGGACACAGCATTCCAACTTGTTGACGAATTCATGGACAGTCGGGTCTGCATGTGGGCTCCAATTCGAAGGCCTCCCACCGAAGGACCATACACAATTAAACTCATCCATGATTTTGTTAAGCGTGGATGCGCGGCCCTCTAACTTGTCTAACCGAGCCAAAAGACCAGAAAGTTTCTCCTTCACTGCTTTGGTCTTCGGGCTCAATTCCTTTGAAGATACCGGTGCGGGAGCGCCGAATCCCTGAGAAGACTTTGGTCCTCGTTTCGTTGATTCTATAGGTGCGTGAACCCTGTGCTGCTGGTTGCTTCGTGTATTCACCAACTTAAGAATGACGCTTGCTTGCCTTTAAGCAGTCGATGGATATTTCGTAAAGGATTGATACAATGACCAGTGTTAGCAGCGGATGCGTGACAAGTGCTGCCTTTGCAATGCAGCTTGTTTGACTGCCCCAACGAGGGTTTTGCTATACTTGTCGTACCTTGTTAACAGACAAACGCGGAGCGTAAGCCCTACCTCCTCGGCAGCCATTTCCCGCAGCATACAAACTGACCTTGACGTCCCACAGCTTGTTTGACTTCCCCAACGAGGGTTTTGCTATACTTGTCGATAACGAGCTTAGGGGTGTAGGGATAAGTCTCAAGAGGACACGTAGTCGGTCGATGTGTGGTAAACTTGTCGTCGCGAAAAAGGGGATTTAGAAACCAAATCCTTATGATGAGGTTTGCTACTCGTTTGAAGTCAGAACTCAACTTGTCAGCACCTTTCCAGTCATGTAGGCACCTTTGCGTAGATAATCACCCTTGTCTGTACCAAATGCAAATCGTACAGATTTTGAAAAATCATTTTACAGACGCAGCACCCAGCTCTCCAACGTGAACATGGCTTTGCACATTCTGCGTTACGTAGAACAGCGCATCAAAATCATGCTCGCTGGTTGCTCTGCAAAAACGCGTTATGTTGAGTTGTGTCTGCCATCATAACGAAGTCAGGAGAACAACCGACGTTGTATTTTTGCATAATCACACCCTTTAAAATGTCCTGCACCGCGGTATGTCCACTTCACGTCGTTGTGACGTGCAACAGTGCCCAATCGGTAGGAACCGTCCACTACGATTCGATATCCCCAAAACGAACACTGGAGACTTTTGCTTCACAAGGATGTGCGTACTATCCAAGTGCATAAACGTAGTTCGATCTGGGTTCTGTTGAGCCTCCACATAGCAAATCTATGCTTGTCAATCAAATCCGTCATGGGGTTGACTTCAGATCCCGTCTCCAGCGCTGGCTGAACAAAATATTCTTCAACCTTTAGATCGCAAAAAAGAGCAATGAGTCGCTTGTGAATGTAGCATCTTCACGATCGTACATGCCGAGCTTGAATACCTCAATGACCAGTCCCATTCCATCGGTAGTGCGCCGTCGCAGTTAACTTTGAAGAGTACTTAATTAACATATTCGGCCCCCACCAAATCAGTGATCGTTTCGCCGCACTGAGGACCTACGTAATAGCAGAGATGGTTCCGCTGCTACCTACACCGCCGTCTCCTAAGCGTTATCGTTTCAAGCAGGTCGACTTGGTCGTGCAGGTAGACTCGTATAGTTGCGGGGTCTACGTCATGTTCTTCTTGAGATGCTTCTCCTCGACGTCGTCCCAACAGGGGATGAGACCGACATCGCCGTGCAGTACTTCCGCTATACGATTCATTTCCCACATTGTTAAGTGCGTGTAAGTTGATAATCCACCTACTTTCTTTTACGAGGCGTTGGCGCCTGCGCTAGTTTCGCTATATCGTCTCGACATGTACACGCGACGGCGAAACCTCAGAGTCTTTGCTGAAACTGCCACAGACTTAGCGACGACTTTCGTCTTTGGGACCATCATTCTTCTTTCACAGGACGTTTTTCGGCATTTCACTCGACGGGCTACGTCCGATATGCCCCGTTGATGCAGAGATACCTGATTGGCAGATGGCAAGGCTATCCAGCAGGTGGTGCTCGTGTACACGAGAAACGCCTTAAAACTGTGCAAGACTGTGTACAACCGTGGACGACTGTGCAAACTCAGACCCTCAGACTGTGTACGTAGATTCTGCCCAGATTTTCGGGACCACTCACAGATCCTAGTCGGTTTTACCCACCGTTTGAAGTGAGTCCACCATTTCTTAGCTCTTCAACATGACCCCTTATGTCGCAACGTGCCCCTGGATCTGCAAGCGCGACAACGCCGACAAGCCTCCTTCTGCAGCAGATCTTGCTATTCGTTGCAACTCGAGAGGGCATTACTGCAGCCGAGACATTTCACTTGCCGCTATGTCGTTTCATGGACTAGATGCCTGCAATGGCCCGCCATTATCGCGGTAGCTAGCACGACGCATTTCGGGTTTCGCTAACGGTGAATTACCATTGCACGCAGTGACCACGTTGGTCGGCTACGGTTTGAACAAACATGCGGGTGCATGGCACCGGAAGTTCTGTTGCTTCACCCGCGCTGATTGGAAGTCTGCTCGCTTGGATGAATACACGAGTGTCCGACTCAGGAGGGGATGGGACGGTCTGCGCATGAAAGGATGCGCTCGACAAGTCTCCGTAACTCTCTCTTCAGAGTGCTCATCTTGACACGCATACGTCGCTTTGAGCTCACCCGCGTTATCCTTTGGCCTGATCCTTTCTGGTTTGACGGCGACCGAGAGTTCGCTTCCGCCTCGACTTCATTCTCACATTTGCCTCGTGGCTCACACAGTGCTCTCGACTTTAGTCTAGCCCCATCACCTGTTTCGATTTCCTCGAGTACATCCACCATGGGCTGCGCCAAGAAGTTCCTCACCATGGAGATCTCAAGATGTGCCTCAACATTTTCTGTTGCGTCTACCGCATTGGTACACTTGGTATGCCAGGCAACTTCTCTCGCTCCGGCCCCGTGCTGGCCGTCATCAGCATGGCCTTCATGGCCTTCACCAACATCTACGCGTGCCTGCCCGTGTGTCTCGTCCCGGTGCTGCGTTCATCGGCTGCGCAGGCACGCTCATCGCCGACATCATCGGCATGTCCGTGGTCATGTACGGCATGCGCGGTCACCCGTCCGTGCCATCGCCCGAGCTCGGCAGAGCAGGTCGCGGGCATGTTCGGCAACCTGTCGCTCGCCTACAACGCCTGCATTGTGATCCTGCCCTGCAGCGCCAGCACAGCGATCCGACGCGCATGCCCCGCGTCGTGTTCGTCACGATGGGCTTCATCTCGTGTATGTTCCTGATCCTGGCCAGCACGGCGTACTCGGCGGTGGGCTGCCAGATCACGGGCAACCTGCTGTACTCCATCTACCCGGGCTCGACGAACGGCCTCACAACGCTGGGCTTCAAGTCGAACTGGGGCGCCGTGGTCATGGCGTACTTCTTCATGCAGCTGCATATCACGATCGCCTTCTCCGTCATCCAAAACCCGGCCTTCTACCTGGCTGAGCGCATGGTCCTCAAGATGCCCCAGAAGAAGGATGACGACTCGAGAACACCCTCACGAACGGCGGTGCCTCGTACGCTGCTGCCAACACGCCCACCAAAGACACGTCGGTCACCGGCGACCGCCGCTCGTCCAGGATGTCGTTCATCTCGAACGCCGACGCCGAGAACCCGTACTACGGCGATATTGAGGCGGAGGCTGCCGAGTTCCGCGGCGGCGCGAACGCCGTCAAGTACGTGGTGCTGGTGATCCTGTCGATCCTACTGAAGGACCACTTCTCCGACATGGTGGACTTCGTGGGCGCCTCATGCATCACGCTCATCAGTATCGTGCTGCTCGTTGTGTTCCTGCTCAAGAAGTTGTGGCACTCGCTGCCCATGTACAAGAAGGTCCCTGCGCTGATCGTGGCGGTTGTGTGCAGTCTGCTGGGCTGCTACATGACGTACACGTCGGGCAAGGTGCTGTTCACGCCGTCCGACTCGAATACGTCGTTCCCGTACTGCGACAGCGAGTACGAGAACGAGGTATATGATCCGTTTCTACAGACTTGCGTGTCACAACGCCAAATCCAAACTGGTATTGTTACAGTCTGCGGCGGCAGCCTCTTTAGGCGAGCCGCCCTCTTACATCAGAGAGTGCACCTCTGCTTCAAGTGCAACTTGAAGCCTAGCGGCAACCAGCCCCACGAGCACGATGTGCCTCAAGGTTTAACTATACTTGCAATATACCGCCCACACAGTATACACCGGATGGTGTGCCGTCGGAGTGGAGGGTATACGCCCGGCGGATCATTTCCCCTCGACTGAGAGCGCCGAAGTCCCCCGGACCGGCGCGAGCGGAACCCCGACAAGTCAGGCGCGGGAAACGACCGCCCGTCCACGGCGCGACAGCAGCAGACGCGGAGCACGGGGCACGGCGGCACGATGATGCGTCTCCGCTTGGTCTAGGGCCGTCGCCATCCACTGGCGACTGGTGTCGTCGGGCGCCGCGGCGATGAACGCCGCAAAGAGGCCCGGGACGTCTTGGCGAATGCTCTCGGCCGGCTCCACGAGGACTCGATGTCGCCCAATCCGAACCACTTTACTTGCACCACCCAGCCGTGAGTCGCAGGGCTGAGACGGTGGGCGCTCAGCGCCTCCACCAGATGTCCACCTTCACCGTAGATAGCCTGTCCGACGAGCACGTCCACGCGCCGCCTCGCGATACAGCTGCAGGTGCGACGCGTGGCGAATAGTTATGGAAAATGACTTGACTAGGTCCTGGACCTCGAACGAGTAGTCGTTGAGGGCGCACAGGATGCGCTTCGGCCCACGCCAGACCTGCGCAAGCTTGTGCCCACTGCGACCGGTCGCCGTCGCCGCCAGAACAAAGTCGCCCTCATTGAACTTGGAGAGTCGAACGCCTTGGCGCTGAGCATGACGTTCATGGGCAGCACGCCGGCGGTTCTCGCCCGCACCCACCATTTCTTCATGCATGCCATCTAGAGCCTGGCGCACCACAACAAGGTGCCGCTGGATCTCATCATCGACCCAGGAAACAGACGCGACCACCGGTTCACGCGGGTGCATGATGCTGCGCAACTGATGGCCGCCCGGCAACGCCGTGAACGCCGTCAGTGGCGCCTTGCCGCCCAGTCGGTCGACGGGCATGCAGTTGAGCGCACCTTGGACAATCGGCAACACTGCCGGCCAGTCGCTGACTTGCAGGCGACGCTCACTAAGCAATGATTTAACACCCTTGAGGACCTCACGGTTCACAACCTCGACAGTACCATTGGCCCAAGGCGCGTACGCAGTCGTGAAGTGAAGGTGGACACCGAGGGCTCGCTGAAGCTTTTCCACGACACAGTTGCGAAAATGTGCCCCTGGTCGGAGACCCACTGGAGCACCACGCCAAAACGCTTAAACCAGTCGATCAAGCCCTGATGGACCTGGTCTGAAGCGGCTTGGGTGCACGGCATCAGTTCCACGTAGCCGCTCATACCATCCTTCAGCACGAGGACATACTTCACGCCGCCTTACCCTCCACCATGGTCAGGAAATAGAAATGCAAGAGCTCATTGAGCTTCGTGGCACGGAGCGTTTCGCCTAACGGCCGACGGATGCGACCACCCACAGTCGTCATACAGTGCAGGCATTCGCGAACAATTACGGCCACGTCGAATGCCTGGGTCGGCCAGTAGAAAACATCCGCCAGCGCCGTTAGTGTCGTCGCCGCGCCACGATGCCCGCTGGCACCGGCGTGAGCCACCACACAGAGGCGTTGCGTCATCTCAGTGGCCGTCGATCCACATTTCCACTCGCCATGAGCACGTCATGGTCGTCGGCACACAGGACACTACCGTCGGTCGGCACCGCGCCTGCCGCCTGCGCTTGCTCCTGGAGCACCCTCACTTCTTGCTTTGTCGGCCAAATAAAGTTTGGGTCCTCAAGTGGTGAGACACGTGCAACTACCGCTAGGCGCGCAACCCGGACTGCTAATCGCACATCTTTGAGTGCCGGACCAGCACCCCATCGGCTCAATAAGTCGCCCCACGCGTTCTTGTCACCTGGGACGTGTTCAATCACGTAATGAAAGGACATCAGAGAGGGCCCACCGTTGAAGCTTGTCAGCCTGATAGCGAGCCATCGCGCCGTCCGCCACTAGCGGATTGAAGATATAGACCAGGTTGCGGTGGTCTGTGAACAGGTGGAACCCACCAGGTCGCATCAGCAGGTACTCGAGGTGTCGTGTGGCTTCCACAATAGCGAATGCTTCCTTTTCAATCACTGGCCATCGACTCGAGGCACCCGCGAACTTGCCCGACAAGAACGCCAACGGAACGTGTGTCTGCTGCTCGCGCGAGAGCTTGAGCTCTTCTGGATCGCGTTGTGCACCACGGCTCCCAGTAGTCTTGGCTGGCGTCCGTGTAAAGACAAACGGCCGCCGATAACCGCGTGTGGGTAAGAGGTATTATTCTCAAGATAACAGAGCGCACGTCCTCGAGACTCTGGGCTTCTGAAGCCTCCTAACCTGACTCGGACAGAGGGACTCGTTGTAGCTTGACCTTCTTTCTCGAGCCGGCGACTACTGCCGCTCGGTCCAGAGCAGTATAAAGCGGGGCTGAAAGGCGCGTGAATTCAGGAATGTTCTGCCGCATCCAGTTGACGGCACATAGAAATTGCTGGAGCTCGCCGCCGGTGCTCGGCGACTGCATTTCGACCAGCCCTTGAATCCGATCAGGGCTATGGTTGACCCCGTCTGCCGAGATAAGCTTTCCACACCAAATCACCTCGCGAGTGAAGAACTGGCTCTTCTTCGCATGTTGCTTCAGACCGTACTGCTCGCACCGAGCCAGCAACTATCAAGGATGTCGAGCAATTGATCCTCCGTCGCAGCGTAGCCTAGAAGGTCATCGATCCACGCGAGTACTCCTGCACAGAAGTTCCCTGAATATATCTTCCACAACGCCATGGCAATATGCCACGGCGTCCGTCGCTCACATTGGCGCCCTCGTCGGTGTATGCATCCCCTGGTGAGTGATAAACGTGTACAGCTCTTGGGAGTCGACGTGCAGCGGCAGCTGCCAGTAGCCGCGAAGCCAGTCGAGAACAAAGAAGAACTTCGCGCCTTCAAGTGCACCAATCACGACTTCAAGATCGGCATCGGCCACGGCGTTGCCTCAGTTCTCTCATTGACACCACGATCGTCAAGGAGGAAATACCAAAAACACCCGTAGAAATCGCGCTCAACACTCAAAACCTGTGCATGGCACCTTGTGCATAGACAGAGTGGTCACAAAGAAGATGCTTAGAGCGACGGCCAACGAACGCAGCACTTATTACCTAACCCTCCGCCTCCCGTGTCCCTAGCCAGACGGTCTGTGTGCCTGCATGCTGCTGTCCACCGTGCTGAGGGCTGCCGAACTGAGGGATGCCGCGCTGAGGGCTGTCGCCGTGGGGTTGGCCGTCGTGTTGATGACTGCAGTGCTGAGGGCTGTCGGCCGTGGAGCAGGAAGTCGTGGTGCACGACGCCGCGGATCTAGCCGCCGTAGAGCTGGACGTGGTGGAGCGTGCCGAGGGCAGCCGTGTCATGGAGCTGGCCGTCATGGAGCAGGACGCAGCGCTGAGGGCTGCCGCGTCGTGGAGCTGGCCGCCGTGGAGCGGGATGCAGCGTTGAGGGCTGCCGCGCCGAGGAGCTGGCCGCCGAGGAGCTGGCTGCAGCGTTGAGGGCTACCGCGTCGTGGAGCTGGCTACCGTGGTGATACCGCCATGGAGCTGGTCGCCGTTGAGCAGGCCGATGTGGAGCTGGCCGTCGTGGAGCAGGACGCAGCTTTGAGGGCCGCCGCGCCGAGGAGCTGGCTGCAGCGCTGAGAGCTGCCGCGTCGTGGAGCTGGCCGCCGTGAAGCAGGACGCAGCGTTGAAGGCTGCCGCGTTGTGGAGCTGGCCGCAGTGCTGAGAGCTGCCTCATCGTGGAGTTGGACGGTGTGGTGTAGGGCACCGTGGAGCTGCCCACCGCGGAGCTGTCTATCGCGCTGAGAGATGGCGCGCTGTGCTGGTGGCAGTTGTGCCGTGTTGGCGTCGTGCTGGTCGCAGTTGTGCCGTGTTGACGCCGTGCTGAGGGTGCGGGTGCCGTGGCGCTGGTGGCCTCCACAGATACGACGGGTTATGCAGCTGGAACAGTGAACGCGATGAATGGTACAACATTTTTTTGCTTCGTTGTTTTTATATCTAACTCGTCATTCTACCTGCCGTGCGGCGCCGCTATGACGCGGGCGCCCTACGGAGCGGTTCGCGGCACGCTTTCTCTTGTTGGAGCCGCGGTAAAAGAGCATCTCCCTGCCGGAAGAGTCAATGGTCCCTGCCATATCAAGTGCATACAGAAGATGCACACAAGAACCGAGCTTGCAGAAAAAGCGGCACGGACACTACTGAGATGCCACGTCTACCTGCCACCCGCTCGGCGGCATGTCAAGATGCTCCATGCGCGCAGTCCCCACGTTCAGTTGGGCTGTTGCAGGTAGGTCTTCGCGTGAACGTCGCGTGAATACGTCAAACTTGCGGGTTGCCGGTCGAGATACGACGCTAACCGTCTCACGCGTGGTGTCTGATTGCGTGTCATTTAGCAGGAACGAAATGGCGCAGCGCTGTGGGGAATGCTCACGCAACAGCCAATCACGAGCCAGCGCCCTTGTTCGCCGAACAAGGCAGTCGTCGACAGCGGGAAGCGTGGCGAACATTCGAACGCGTATGCTTTCGCTTTGGCATAGTGTCAGAAGCTGTTCTATGAGTGTACCCTTGAGTTTGCGGCGCAGCGTAACATCGCGCTTAATGGCAGCGTTAAAAGTCTCGCACGGGTTGTTGGTGGTGGCGAACCCACACGGCGTGTGAAAGGATTGCCACCGCCACACCCTTGTGTTTCGCCACACTTTTGAAGTAGGCCGTGAAGGTGGAGAGCTGCGGGAACTTCCCCACTCTTCCAGCACTTCTGCTAAACGGCGGTGATAGTCCAGCTGTCTCGGCAGAAATGCAGGTCGTGGATGTTGGCGATAACAAGTTCAGCCATGCTTGCGTCCATAGAGCGTGACTTCTCATAGACTTTCTTAATCACATGAAAATGACACATCATAAATTGGAAGTCTCTGTCTCCGCCGAATGCATCACGCAGTGCATTCCATTGAGCACTGTCTGAGTCGCCCATCGCCCAGCGCACTTGCAGTGCACTACCAATGACTCTGGTGAACGCACGGCGCAGCACTGCCAGCACCTCAGCATACTGAGGTTGCTGCTATTGTGACACAATAAACACCGCGACTAGGTGAAATTGCCTGGCGCGGTCCGACACCCCACAACTATGACAGGGTAGCCGTTCTGCTCCAGCTTGTAGGTTGCATCAAGAGGAGAACGAACATGCTGACGTCTTTGTCAGCATTGCGTAGTAGGTTTTCGTAGAAATTCCCAGCACGAAGGAATCATCATCGGTGCCTTTGCCGATAACAGGCCTACCCTCTCCATCATTGCGCCACGTCATCGTGAAAGGTGTCGTCTCCTCCTCTTCCCCGTGAACGCAGCAGCCCGGACCTTTTGCCGTATTGAAGCCACCAGATCGTTGCCACCAAGACGCCCGGTGACATAGCTGTAGACAAATCGCTGCACAGTAGATAGAGGCGGCATGCTCGTGTCGTCTAGATTGAAACGGCGCATGAGGCCGTTTCTAATTCTTACGGGCATCAATCCTTGAGCAGCCCAGTCACCGGCTACTTCCTTCATGGAGCTGGTGAGCTTTGGCTTGCGTGGCGGGACAACGCGGGTGACATGCGCGTAGAGCTCGTCGACGTTCACGAGGTTTAGGACTTCGCAGCTCCGTACCCGTCCACGCCATGGGCACGGCAGGTTCGGTTCGGTGGCTGCACAAGCAGGACAGCTGCACAGAAGGAGTTGCGTGCGCATGCGGTGGAGGGCTGGAACGGTGCAGATGCAGCAAGGACTGAGGCTGCTCTTCGACGTCTTGAAGACCTTGAAGCTCTCTCGGAGCATGTCGGCGTCGACACGAGGCAGACCTGTAGCAAGGTTCTGCCATGGAAGCGTGCGGGCATGGTTGGAATTTGTAGCGAAGAGAGGTGCTTGTCGGAGGCGCTCAATTTAAGAAAATGAGGTCACAACGGCCATACGGATCGGCATAAGTAGGAATTTAATTGGACAAAAATAGCACGTTTAGAGGCATTTGATTGGGCAATACTCAGCTCGACACACTACAAATGGTTTGGGGTGTTCTGGGAACATTGGTGGTGGTGAGAGGGCAAGATTCGGTGTCCACGGGAATGTCCGCGTGTCCATGGGATTGTTTTGAGTGCTGTGAGTACTGTTTGGGTGTTTTCAGCACTTTTTGAAATGCGCAGAGCAGGTTCTCGATCGTCAACGGTCATACGGGGATCGGCTGTGGGCTCGGTGTCCTGCTCTTTCTTCCGCACTATACGCGGCGAGGAGGCCCATTGACTGCGGTGGTTCTTGTACACCAGGCCGCCTCTTGGCAGCTCGGTCGTGTGACGATCAAGAAATGCCCGGTCATTAGGAGAGTAGCTACGCATCTGGGCCTTGGTGGGCTGCACCCCAGGCTTTAGGCGGACGTGCAGCGGATCCACCTGCACTGGAGGGTCGTTGCTGAATCCAACACGGAAACAGTCGACCCTCGCTTCCAGGATTGCGACAAGCCGGGTGCGTCGATCTAGCGTCAGTCCGAGCTGGGACGCGACTTCGACTTTCTTCTCCAGATACCTCTGGGCCTCCTCAAGGGTCGACGGCTGCATCGTCGGCATCGCCGTCCGAGTCTCGGAGCGATCAATGTCATCTTCTTCATCAGCATTCACAAGAGCGTCAGCGTCCATAACTGCGTCTTCAGCAACGCCTTCTCATCTCGAACGTCGGCTTGCAGACGACACATCCGCTGTAGTTGCGTCGTTGCCATATCCCCCATCGCGCCAGACACGTTGGATAGTCCCCACTCGGGGCTTGCCGCACGTGCTTGAACCAGGAACTTCTCGGTCGAATAGCCCAGGACATGCATGATGGACCGGCCAATCGTCATCTCCACCGCCGAGTTGTCCTCCTCGACGTACGCATCTAAGTCGCGAAGCAGCAAACGCCCCGCCGACGTTGATAAGTATACCTCCTTGAACGTCACAATTTGATGGACGCTGAAGTCGCGGCCGCCAATTGGCATGAGTCGCACAGCATCGACTTCGCGTTCACGGACAGACACACCAGCGCGGTCCAGCGCCGCCAGCACACCACGGGCGACCAACGATGTGTCTGCACCCGTATCCAACAGCAGGCCGCTGACCGAAACACCATCGACGTCAGCATCTACGGTACGGCGGTCCTCACTGTCGCCAATATTAACACCCGGAGTAGTTAAGCCATGCATCCGGGCACTGTCACGCTTCGCCCACATGTCCTGTAGCAGTTGATCTGCTTCACCCGGTGCGCATCGCGAACAAACCCGGACGAGGTGACCAATCTGACCGCACTTGAGACATGTATACTTGGCGGTCGTGGTGCTTGGGGATTGGAGAAGCTTGAGAGACCACTGCCTGCAGCACTTCCAACGCGGCCACCTCGGTCACCCCCGCTTGAACCATTACTCCGACCACCGTTGTTATCATTAACACCGCATCGGCCACCACCAGGGCCAGTAGTAGAACTGCCACCACAGCCGCTGCTGGGACCACTTCCCAATGCGCTACCTACGCCGCCTCGGCCTCCTCCTTGACCACCTCGTCCGCCGCTCGGGCCACCACGACCACCTGGACCGACGCCGCGACCACCTGACGGTGGGGTCGTATTCGAACCCGAGCAGGGCTCGCTCCCACGTCATTTACTCCTTCATGAGCTGAGTCACCCAAGTGCAGAAGGGGACGCACCTCGTGTTAGTACTTCTGGTACTCCCGTAGCGAGAGGCGGGTAACGATGACAGATTTGAATCCAGGTGGAGCCAACGCGTCCGTCATATACTTGACGAGACGGCGTTGCTCATGCTCGAACGCTAGCTCGGCTAGGTTGAATCGCTCGGGTTGGCCTCCAGGTCCGCTTGTAGGGTGGACATCCTACTCTCTGGTTCGGGCAGGCGGATTTTTACGTGCAGATTCGTGACCTGCAGTCTCGCTGGATTTGCGGAGAACTGACTCATGTGTAATGACAAAGCGGCACGCTTTTCCGCTTTTGCACAAGGGACAAGTAGCAGCCAGACCCAGCATTTCGTCGAGCAGACACCAACATACGAGGAACGCGTCTACTGCTGAATCTACAGCAATTTACAAGACAACCCCGAGAGCCGTCACCTCAGGGGTCTGGCCCCGTTCAACCACCGGACCACATGGAACCGGTTCCAAACGATATACCTTCAAACTCCGCATAGCCTCGTCCACCAGTGCGTAGTCCAGTGGGTCGGAGCGTTGCCGCTCGGAAGTAGTCGATCCACTGGATCTCCGTCACGTTGTTGGGCGTCGTCTCATACTCCCATCGGGCGATGCGACGCTTGGTTCTCGCCTCAATGCAGGCACCAACCGGCATAGCGAACGTCGACGCTGTGTCCCACTGGTTCTGCAGCGCGTTGATCGCGTTCAGGTACGTGTCGTACCGACGCATGAACTCCCGTCGGTCTTGCATCGTGCGTCCTTCATACCGCGGGTGTTGAGGCAACGCAGGAGCCGTCCGGATACGCTCCGAGGCCGCGATCGGACTGGTCGATGCCATTACCGCATCAGCGTCGTCGGACGCGTTAGCGTCGATGTCGAACGGGTTGGGGATCTGCAGGCGCAGGCCCGATGACCCCGGTGACCCAGAACTCTGCAACTGCATCGCGGCCTTGCGACCCGCAGGTGCGGCAACGTACGCGTCGCCAGCGTCGAACATTGTCGTGTCTTGTCTTGTCTTGATCACGTGCAGCACTGCCGCACGGAGGTTGGTAGTAGCCAACACGCACTAAAGTTAAATTTGATCCGTTTCTACAGACTTGCGTGTCACAACGCCAAATCCAAACTGGTATTGGTATAGTCTGCGGCGGCAGCCTCTTTAGGCGTGGTTCCCCTCGCCTAAAGAGGCTGCCGCCGCAGACTGAGCCCCACGAGCTCGACGTGCCTCAAAGTTTAACTATACCTGCAATATACCGCCCACACAGTATACACCGGAGGCGTGCCGTTGGAGCGGAGGGTATACGCCCGGCGGATAAGTATACTACAACTACACGGCAGTGCACAGCGACTAAGCGCGCGATAGCATGTCGTTTTGTTTGCTGTTGTTGCGCGCGACATTGGAGATAGCTGTGGTCTCCAGTTTGGACGAGACTTTGGATGAAGGAGGAATTGGTAATGATCCACTGCTGTCCTGCAAAACAAATCAGCATACGTAAGTTTGTTGAAGTCGTCGTGTAGGCGACAAGCAGGTAGCGTACTCGTAGTAGTTGGTGTTGAGCGTGGTGTATGATTATTTTTTTCTTCACAGTCAGCAGCTGCGTCTTCAAGCTCGCTTAGTATTCTTGGGTTTGGTTCCTGTACATGAATCAATCATAAATCAGCATGTTACGTACATAAACGTGCACATAGCATTGAAAGGTTGTAACGTACCCGCTGTAGTTGTTTGGACTTCTTTAACAACGTCGACGTTGTTAAAGAAGTCCAAAACAACTACAGCGGTACGTTACTGCCATTTTTTCTGGAGCTTCTTCCGTCTTTGCTGGCTCTTTACATGCATAGCATTGGGACCAAAAGCGTCAATACGGATGCCCAAGAGGCTAATGAGTTCCCCAAGGCGAAAATCTTCTTGCGGTTTCTAATCTTCATAAGTGCCTTCCAGTATCGCTCGCACAATGTTCATGGTATTCTCAAAACAATGCTACAATCACCCCGACGCTTCCACTCGCGCGCTTCAGCCAAAGCAACCACCAGTTCTTGCAGATCGGATGCAGATTCTTCAATAATTTGGTCGTAAGTTACAGTAATATAGTCACGAAGTGTGACTCTGAACCCCGGCACGGAGTCCTGGAACTCTCTCGAACGAGGTCCATGAGCGCTAACAGATCGCGTAATCCTGACACGCCAAGCTGGCCCTTGCTCTGCAGTATACCGCTCAGCACAACGCTTAGAACCTGTCGTGTATCCTCGAAGTGGTGTTCGCCATTCTCCAGGAAGCTGTCGTGCTGACTAGACATGGCTCTGAGAGCTACCATAAGCTTGTCAGCAGAGCTCTGGAGACAGGGCTCTTCACCAGTCATTTCTTTCAGTTCAGCAGCTGCCATAGCCGAGGTTAGCGCGTCGTGGAAGACATAATTCAGCTCGTCGGTTGGAAGCTATGCGTCTTCCCGTATAGCTTCCTTTTAATAGAGGTTTCCAGGCTGTCAACCTCCCGATTTAATGCCCGATTGCCTCGATGTACAGCAGGTCTGTCTCGCTCAAGGGCCTGTCGCTTCAGGCCTGCTGTCTTTTCCTCAACTTCTCCGACGCGCGATACTTCACTTTCTGGCAGAGACCGCGGTGAGACTTCTTCAACAGCGTCCGGTCTCAAAAAAACGAATGGATCACTGAGCGCGAGGGGCTTCTTTCTCGTCGTTTACGAGCACTTCCCCCGTCTGTCGAGCTCCCTAGACGATGGTCCGCGGCCGAAGCCCCTGCTCCTGAGCCAAAGCCAGGGTCAGAGCTAGCTGTGGGACCGGTAATCACTCTGGGAATGATACAAAACTTTGTGAATTCGGATGAGATGGTGAATGTTCTAGCCGGCGGCCCGGATAACTTTACTTTGTGTACATGCAAAATGGTATTTCATTCCGATGCCAGTATCGATGACGGTCTCTGTGCACATTGTCATGGCTCTGTAATGCCACCCGGAGCCTCGTACTCTACTTGACATTGTTCCAGTCACCACTTTTGCTCTCTTGCCCCGAAGGTATTGAGCCCCAAGAACCTGCAATTAACAGCGTCAACACCATTTCCTGCTGACGGTAGTGGTCGTTATCCTTGACAGCTGCAATGGTCTATCGGATGTTTTGCAGTTCGCCTCATCTCGTCTCGATTCGATTGTTGATGAAGCCCCAGAAGACGAAGTCGAGCCGTCTGTGAAGTAATAAGGCGCCGTTGTATTCGGTGAACATGTTCATGTGCTGTGGGTGGACTGAATCTAACGGGCGATGTGGTATTGTCCCCCTTCGACGACGACAGTGCACTTGTGCTAGAACGTTGCAGCGGCCTAGGTGTAAGAACGTCTGACGAAGCACCTCGGCCCCCTCAGATGTCGTTAAACTCCGTCTTGAATCCACTGAAATGCTTAATGATGTAACGTCGGACAACGTCCGATAGCTGCTTGGGTTTGAAATGCCCACGGTCTTCGAACACACAGGCATCTCCATTTCCGCGGCAAGGTTGATTAGAGATACTTCATGCCCTACCCCTTGATGTTCTCAACGGGTAGAGCTTTAAGCACCGATACCGCAACACCAGAACGGGAATCGGTGCGATCTTGCTTCCAGCTTGTGTTGTTTGGCGCTTGGCGTTTGCCGTTATCGTTAGCGTGCGAACGACCTTCATATCTTTCGAGTCGTTGTGTTCGTGTGCCGTCGTTCCGAGATATTTTGAAGAAGTTGCTGGTAGGTCTCATGCGTTGACGAAAACTGTAGAGTTACAGTGGAGAAGGCCTGAGAGTCATCCTGTGCAAGCAATGCTCGGAGCACTTCAAACCGATCGTCTATCCAGTACGTGAGCTCTTCGACTGCAAGCACATCAAAGGAGATGCGATTCCGAATCAACGCGCTGACAAATGACCGGGTGTGTTCAACTAGGTGCACCACGGGAAGAGAACATGCGAGAGTAACCACGTTGCCAAGACACGCAAGATCGTCAACAAGCTCATTCAAGTTTTGCAACTTGGCGAGAGTCGGTATTGCATTCTTGGCGGAGAAATCAGTCAAATTAAAAGATGACGCCGTTTTCGGGCTGTCTGCATACTGAGACATCGAAAGTGGCGAACGGACAGGCCACGCTGGCCAAAATCCAACGAGAATACAGCCGGTGTGACAACAGAGGCAGAGTTTGACACTCGCACTTGCAAAACATTCAAGATATACATCAGGAGAAAGGTTAGCATACTTACTCGAGACAGAACGACTGTGAATGCCCAGGACGGCCGAAAGTGCTGCGACGTTCCGTCACAATTTGCATTCAGTGTCGGTAGCACATGCGAGGGTTGTGCTGATGCAGTTCGCTGACAGCCCATCAAGTTATCGAGCGCTGCAACTGCTGAGTGAGCTGCTGACCGAGCTAGGGGTTCTTCAACTCGTTAACGTGTCAAAGAATGGTCAGGGCGCAGAACGTCAGATCACAGGAAGACTACTTAGAAGCGTCAGTACGACCGACATTAACAATGTCTCGGACGACATGGCACCGAGCAGAGGGTTCCCAAACTCACATCCTCACCTCGAACATTAAAACGGCTTCTTCTACGTCAGCAAAACTAATGCTCTTATAAACGAATGCAAATTCTCTCGATGACGTCAAGATGGTGCTGGAAATGGACAAGCTGGACAACGTTGCGTTCATTCAGTCAAAGAACTACAAAGTTACGACAAAGCGTGACCTCCCAAATTCCGAATGTGTCTAATAAAGACCTATGTCGGACAAAGTCAAGGTGAAGCTGGGGATCGACAAGCTTTCTGGTTTTGGGCTCTTGGTTAGTCTGAGTTTTAAGTAGTACCAACGATATGTAAAAAAACAGGTTACTATCTGGGTGAAGAAGGACGCCACCCGAGTGATGTCTGGAAAAAATCGGATTGGACAAAGTGACAGGGGAAATGAAAGTCAAAATCAACCCGGACCTTAATATGACGCAAGCACTTATCTCGGTCTTGATCACTCCTTGTTTCCAGTGACTTAGCAGAGACGTAGTAGTTTTAGATACGTCGATTACTTCTGCTTACCGCTAGCTCTGCCTGCTAATTCTTCTGCTCTTGCTACCTCGAAGGCGTATTCGACACTGACAAGATCAACGAGATCTTGTTTTCCTACACATGCATTCTGCTGACACCGCAGCAGTCCGTTAGCTCAGCACTCGTCGCAACTTGCACTTCGTCCCAGATTACACCACAAGCTGTTCGTGTCGAGCAGCAATCTGACACGCCGCCCTCCGAAGACACTTGCCAGTGCTTCGGAACAATCACTTCGTTTAGTCACGGGATCGACGGATCTGTTTCGCTTCATGATATTCCTCTCGCTTCTTCTCACGATCAGTCTGTTTCGACGACGGCTGAATACCCACGAGTTGTTTCAACTTGGACAATCTCGGGAAGCCTAATGGCTTTGTGAGGAGATCAGCGGGGTTCTCCGCACCTTGAACATTCCACACCTTCACCATTTCTTGCGCCACTTGTTCACGAACGTAGTGGAAAGGTAGCTCGATATGACGCGTCTTTCTGCTGTAGGTTGGGTTTGATGCAAGCACGATTGCTGCTTGGTTGTCGATACCTAAAGAGAATTGTACTTTCAGGTCTGGTACAGCTTCAAACAACACGTTAATCAAAGCCCTTCCTTCCATGCAGGCTTCACAAGAAGCGATATATTCTGCTTCAGCTGTGCTTAACGCCACCACACTCTGGCGCCGGGCAGCCCATGCCACAGGCCCACCAGCAATTAGCATTGCGTAGCCCGTCACACTTTTTCTCGTTTCAGGACAGTTCCCCAATCCGAATCACAGAAACCATCGATCGAGATGGTCTGTGTCTCCGATGCGTTGTCTGCTGTTTGTTTCTTGAAAAAATTCCATGCTCTTGAGTCGTCACTAAGTAACGCAGCACGCGTTTTAGTGCGCCACCATGGTGTATAGTGGGTTTCGCCACGAATCTGCTCAGATAGCCAACAGGATAAGCCAAATCTGGTCTCGTGCTCGTGGCAATATACATTAGTGAGCCGATCACAGCTCGATAATCAATTCCCGGTTCCGTGTTATCATCATCCGTTGCAGATCTCAGCTTCATCGTAGGATCCATCGGCGATCGACAGCCATGGGCCTCTGCAAATCCGACTTTTCCAGTACTTCCCTGATGTACTTGCCTTGGTGAAGGAATATTCCACCATCTTTACGTACAATCTGGATTCCGAGATAACTGTGCAACAAACCCATGTCCTTGATGCCGTACTTGGCATTCATCGCCGCGAAGAAGTCTATCTTCCAGACATCATTCTTGGTCGCGCAAATTATATCATCCACGTACACTAGTAGTAATGCAAACTCGCCGCCCTGACTATACGTGTACAGGCATGGCTCTGTAGTACAACGTTGCCAGCCCCGACTTGTGAGCCATTTGTGTAGTTCTTGTTACCACTCGTGGCCGCTTTGATGCAAACCGTACATTGCATTGTTGACCTTGTACACCCAGCCTCGCTTCGGTGGAAATCCTGCAATCCGCCGAATAAAGTGTACGATTTTAAGCTTGGCGTTCAGGTAAGCCGTGTTAATATCGCATTGGTAAGCTTCAAGCTCCAATATTACACAGAGAGCCACAAACAGTCTCACTGAGGCCATCCTCGCCACAGGTGAAAATATCTCCATCTCTATAAAATCAATATCAGGGACTTGCTTATCGCCTCTCGCGCACAGCCGTGGACGAAACCGAACAATATTTCCAAGATCATCTGTCTTGATCTGGAAACGCCACATTGTCTGCAGTGCATGCTTGTCTTCTGGCATCTCGTGCGCGGGTACTAATTCTAGCACGTCCTTTTCCTCCATCGCTGCTAGTTCCCGTTCCATTCCTTTCCACCACTCCTTTCGTTGCGGGGACTCCATAGCCTCCTTGAACGATCTCGGCATTCGGATGTCCGATTCATGCCACTTTTTCTCCGGAGCCATTTCTTCCTTTAAAGTCACGAAAGCAATAGCAGTGTACACATCGAGCATGGATACCTCTCTGTCTGACTGAGCCGTGTCGTCGTGCTTCGCTTCGTACTCACTAAGACCTGTCTGTTTTGGCTTCAAATTTGAGTCGCCTTCATCCAGTGAGTTACTCTCTTCACTATGTTCCTCTCTCCAAGGGAAATCATAGCATTTTCAGTATCGATACCATTGGCAGTATCAAGCTCCTCACGGTCTGCATCGGATTCACTTTCCTCAGTATCCCCGAGTGGTGCATCTGCACGTTGCCGCTGCTCATGCTTGCGTCCTATATGTATCTGCTGTCTCTTTGGTTGCTGAAACACGATATCATCTCTGAAGGTAGGGGTTGGCGGTCAAGCCAACTTGCTTGTTGGGGCTTGCGCTCAATGCGCCCGACCGTTTCCTCATCATCGCCTGCCAGTGAGTCCGCATCAAGGTCATTCTCTTGATGCGGGACAGCACCATGCCTACTCCCTCCTACGACGGGTAAGTCGTAATCTTGACGCCCTGCACTCGTGAGATCCGGATACGATGCGATTGCCCATTCACGGACAGTATGCTTAAAGTCTGATCCGTGTCGATCCTTGTACATGACTTGCTCGTTTACAGTCACTTGGCCTCCAAATTGCACGGTGCCGGCAGATGGAAAATAGACTTTGCATCCGAGAGTGCCATCTCGATAACCTAGAACAAAGCCAACACGACAGTTGTCCGCAAATTTGTGTCTTGCTGGGCCAACTTTGGTATGAAGATAGGCTAATGCTCCGAACTTGCGGACATGATGAATGTCTGGCTTCCTTTCCCACATTGCTTCATAGGGAGTGCGGTCAATTGCGCTCGAAAAGGAGCGGTTCTTCAAGTAGACTGCATAATAGAGAGCATCGACCCAAAAGAGGTAGGAAAGCCCGACTCCTTCATCATGGCTTTCATCATCCCACAAAGTGTCTGGTGACTTCGTTCTACCATATTGAGACGAGATGTGTTAGGTGGCGTAGTGGTATAGACAATACCGTTTTTCTGGTACCATGCACCCATTTCCAAATTCACAAATTCACCACCTCCGTCCGTAAAAACAGTCTGAATCTTAGTTCCTGGGCTTTGCCGTTCCGCCCAGACCACATACCGTCGCATCAAGGCATTTATCTCTTCGCTAGTTTTACTGCGGACAGGGTATGCTGTGATGAAACGCGAGTACGCGTCCATCACCACCAAGATTGCCTTGAAGCGAGTGCAGTTATAGTTTGACGGTGGGAATAGCAGATCCGCAAATACCAGTTCATTCCTGTGAGTCACACCACGATCTATATGCTTTTGGGCAGGTTTAGCTCTCTGCTTGCCCAACTGACAAGCTTCGCACATCGAAAATTCTCTTCGCCGTAGCATCATGCCATCTACCAGACCACGATCTGCCATCGCCTTGACGTGCTGTGGGCATAGATGCCCAAGCCTCTCATGCCAACACTTCAAATCAGCCACTCCATCTCGAAGGGCATAATTGATCACGGTATCCGGTGATGCTTGGCTAACGCCACTGGGCAAAAAATCATTCGTCGCCGTGAACAACCACAGTCCACAATCTTGCAGAGATGCGTTGAGTGCAGCCGTTCCGTTTTTGCTCACGGAGTAAACAGCTGAGTCATCATCATAGTCCGTCTTGAAGCCTTGTTTACGTGCAGTTGACGGCGAGAATAAGTTAGGTCAATTTGGCGAGTGATAGACATTCTCGAGCCGAAGTACGACTTGTTCTCCATTAACCATCATTCGCAAATCAATAGACCCCACACCTACAGGTGACGACATGCCATTATAGCCTTTTACACTCTCCTTCTTTCGCTCCGCTGATGTCAATTTGCGGTAGTGAACGAAGTATCTTTTATCTCCGACTGCATGGCGATTAGCACCACTGTCATACACCCACAGCTCAGACTGATATCCTGCTTGGCTTACGACAGCTCGAGTGTCTTGGCGTTCCTTTCCAGCACGATCTCCATTCCCAATGCCTTGATCATCTTCGCTGTTGGGACTCTTCGAGTACGACAAGGTTGCATGCGCGTTGTCGTCTGCACTATCGCCAGTTGTCGTTCTCTTGTCCGGACAGTTTCTTCGCGCATGACCCGGCTTGTGACATCCGAAGCAGTTGCCTTGTCTTTTGTCGTCTTCAAACTGCCGTTGTAGGTCTTCGCGCTTTTTGTTTACATTTTGTTTCTGTCCTCCTCCACCACCAGAGCTGCCTTGCTGCTTGCTTTGGTTTGGATTTGCAGTGGCTGCCGGACTTTTGCCGCAGTTTCCACCATTCTGACCACTCTTTCCGGAGGTCTCCACACCTCGACTTCGCTTAAGTTGCCGCTCAATCTGCGAATTCTTGTCGAGCGTGACAATCATTGCCTTTGCCTCGTCAGGTGTACGGAGTGTCTCGATCCCACCCAACAACATCACAGTCTGCAGTTGACCATAGTAATCATATTGTGCCATCGATCGGACCATCAGATCCACCATCCACACATCACTAATGTCAGCGTCCAACGCTGCTAACTGCTCCCGAAGAGATCATATAGAGCAAGTGATTCTCTACATCAGCACCCGGTCGGCACGACGCAGCCTCCAGCTTCTGTCGCAGTTGTCTTTGTGTGTACAGCTTTGTCGTTGCGTTTTCACGCCCTTCAAACCGTCTTGACAGGTATCGCCACATCTCCGAGCCATAATCAAACTGCATGACTTGTCTTGCCAGTGTGCACGACAAGGAGCTTGAAATTAGCTTAGCCAGCAATCGATCTTGTCGCATGAATCGTAGTTCGTCATCACGAGTGACCATATCCTGAAGGACGATACTCTGGTCGCAAATGTCATCCAGAGACCAATCATCTTCTCTGCCTTCATAGCATGATAGGTAGCGCAACCATTTGCCGCCGATAAAGCTGCCAATCACGACCATTCCAGTTGATCGGCCTACCATCTTTATTCCACTCGACATCCGGCTTCTTCGGTGTCTTCTCCATGTTACTTGAGTGTAGTTGGGCTCAGAACCCTATGACGCAAGCACTTATCTCGGTCTTGATCACTCCTTGTTTCCAGTGACTTAGCAGAGACGTAGTAGTTTTAGATACGTCGATTACTTCTGCTTACCGCTAGCCCTGCCTGCTAATTCTTCTGCTCTTGCTACCTCGAAGGCGTATTCGACACTGACAAGATCAACGAGATCTTGTTTTCCTACACATGCATTCTGCTGACACCGCAGCAGTCCGTTAGCTCAGCACTCGTCGCAACTTGCACTTCGTCCCAGATTACACCACAAGCTGTTCGTGTCGAGCAGCAATCTGACACTTAAGCTTTACAATAATTTTATGATGAGAAAACTAAAATCCTGGGCAACAAACGTGGTTTCTGAAATGGTGTCGCCGCAAAGTTCCTCGACAAGAGCTTGCGAAATCGAGGTCTCAAAGACTTCTATGCGTGTTATAAGACCTATACGAAGCTCGAAGATAATCTTCAACTAAATGGCTGGCTTCAGCAAACATCACGAACAACAATGTCTGGATTGAAGTGGGATTGGGCGTTATATACTCAGGCCTGAGGGAGAACTCTAAGCAGTACAAGGCCTTCAAGCATTATGTCGAAAAGCTTTATTAAAACTGCTACGATACGTGGCTACTTAGTATTACTGCTCCCAGCATTATCAGCAAGGACGCTACATCAGCGGAGATATCAGCTAAAATCAAGATCGGGGTCGATACATTCAAGAATGAACATTACGTCATGTTGAAGTGCTCTGTTATGCACGGTTCGCTTGCGCATTCCGGACCGTGGGCACGATTCACTCTGAACCGTTCCAGGTCCGACGTCTATTGGTCAGCGAGAATGGGTGGTCAAGAGGCTACAGGGTCAAGGGGATAAGACATACAGGGTAGATTTAAGTAACACTATTTACTCACTTCGGCATTTGAACTCTACCCCAAACCAACACGTCAAGTACATGCTGGGGCTGGAAAAGTTAAAGGGAACGGGGCTTACTGGACACGAGAACTACAAGTACCTCAAGGAATTTCATAAAGAACAGAAAGCTTAGAGGAAAGTTGAGCGAGATCTTGCTAGCACAAGAATCTCCAAGAACAAAGTCACCGTGGCGAAATGACATAAGTTGCATGCAAAAATATCCTAGCGTACTACGTAGTACAATGTAAACCGCTAGTTTGTGCGACTATTTTCAATTTATGCTATCGAGACGTCTCAAATTCAGCTCAAGCAGTTGCTGCTCATGCAGCCGACGGAAAATTCGATCACTTATGAAAGCAATAACTACTCAACATCAACACCGCGACATTTTGCCAGTACAGTCGTATTCAGTCCCTTACGTGTCCGTCAGGGAACTGTGCTTTACGGATTGCTCCAATTTGGTTCCATTCCTTTTAGATACTGCTTTTAGTATTTGCAGTGGGTGTGTTTTGTGAGCGACAAGCCTTTCAGTTTTCTATACTGGAATTTTCTATAATTTTCGGCCCGAGGAAGTAAGTATTCTACGTGGAGGCAAGTCCTCCGAATGTGAAAATCACCACAGTTTCACGTACCATCATCCGGGATCCTACGTTATGTCCCGAGTGGTAACGGTTGTCACCGTCTGGGGAACGGTGGCAACCGTTACTCCACGGAACCGTCGGGTGTGCTCCGGACATGTTGCGAAGGAGCGGTTCAAGCGACCAGTCGTAACGCGACGGGGTAATTGCCCCCCAAAAACTCTATTGATTCTAGTATGGAGCGTGCGTGGCCGGGCTTTGTGACATCTGGCGATCGCGGAGGATTTCGAGTGTCACTTTTGGTTCGGGTACGCAGCTGTCAAGTAGAGGCGAGCAAGGATGGAGGACATGGGCATCGACCCATACCAAGAGGAGGTCAAGAACGGTGAGTTGAAAGAGGGGTGTTAGAGCGGTATGCACAGGTCTGTAGAAGTTTGGATGAAGGGCGCGCGAGGAGGTCTGCTAGGGACGCGCGTGCGCTCCGGAAGCTCGTTAGGTCAATCAGGTCAGTCGTGAATTTACCCCGGAAACCATAACAAGTTAGTTTTGTTTCGCATTATCTATCTAGGTTACCGTTACCGTTCTTCAAAGCATACACACAGTCTAACCGTCCCATTCCGGGACGACTCGCGACACGTACGGTACGGCTAGTACTGCGTGAAGTGTGTGTTGGTGAAAATCTGCGCTGGAGAAGTGCGCGTGTGTCTGAGCTCGGTCAAGCGTGTCCGTACCTGGAACGGTTTTGCCTCGTCGCCTGTGGTCAAGTGCACCCGGTGCAAGTTTGTAGGGCGGGAAAGAGACAAGGTCGTGTTGAGCTGGACTAGTGATCGAACGGTGTGAGAGCAAGATCGTGGCGAAAGGACAGTCGCGATTGGTGATAGTGCAAGCAAGATGACGGAGGGAAGTGATACGTCGTCCGGGGATGGGGGTGGCGCTGGAGATACGGGACGCCATCCCATCGGACAAGGACAAGGAGGTTAAGGGAACCAAGGAGTCGCAGTGGCGCTGACGGAAGAAGCGAGACTCCAGGAGCTGGCGGAGCAGATGCGGATCGCGCGAGAACAAGAGCTGCTCGGTGAGACGACGCGGCAAAACCCTTCGACATCGGCTGCGGGTGATTTGAGCATTTGGAACGTGCGAGAAGAGCGGCCCAACGGGGCGCATCAATCTCGGAAGTGATGCGAGCGCTCAGGGAAGAAGGTAGCGAGCGTGATGATGAAGAAGAGAAAGTTGCTGTCAACACAGAGACGGTGACAGGAGTCCAGGAGGAAGACGCTGTGAAGAGCAAGGTCGGGCTACCGTCCAACCGTCTGGTGGAACAGTCAGGTCCGTTACTTGGCCCGACCGCCCCGCCTGAGTATGGTTACAACTACGGCAGATTCAAAGACTTGTATCAAGGGCAGTACGAGGATGAGTACGCAACCAGCATGGAGGTCGTGGAGGAACCGCCGGCACGCGCCCGAGTGGGTTTATATCCAGGTACACTGGCCCTGAGGTCCGCAGAACGGATAGACCTGCGTTCGGTTGGAGCTGGAGTGCCCAGCACGATACGGTTGGAGGTTATGGAAGCCGTGACGCTGCTGTTGGAGACGATCTGAAGAAGCCGTTCCCTCCTGTGAAGATGATGCCGCCCATCGGGTATTCCGACGCCAGAATGTCGACTGTCAGTAGCGGAGTGCCTCCTGGGTCAACGGTTCCGACACGGAACCTGGTGGGTACAGCAGTAATCCTTTCAAACAGGAGAGCTCCAGACGCGTCGTATTCATCACGAATTGCGCGGGAAATGTTGGCAGAAGCTGGTACTTTTAGGCGCTCTTGCATTTGCTGCAACATTTTTAAGACCAAACATGTTAATTCAACATTGATAAAACCCTCATAGTGCTCTTCACATACTTGGACAAGACTCGAGGTAAGTTGCCTTCTATTAACCATTTCTGGAGCATGGAGTACCTCACAGACACCGCAAGCAATGTCTTCGACTTGGTAGGATCTCATTTTGTCCATCGCAGCTTCCGTGATGTTCAAAATTTGTTCGCTAGTAGGAATGATCAACTGATACCCACAGTCAATGGCAGACAGCTCTTCCTGCGAATACATTGGGTAGAAGTTACTCGAGCACGATACCTACGTGCAACTAGCAACATTGTTCGTGTCCTGCGGTGGTGGAGTGACGGCGGCTGGTGGATCATCTGCGATGGTCTCCACGGACCACATCGTTCCTCGTCGACAAATGAGCAGCCTCGGGAGCTTCTGTGGTGGCTGTTCCGCGACACCAGTATCTGCTTCATCCGCAGTCGAACCCTCAGGCGAGGTCGCTCACCATTCCCGCTATGGCAGCCAGCTGCATCTGTATTTCCTTGTCGTCGCAGACGACGACGTTCGCCAAGCAATAATTAATGGACGTTAGATGTGTTGGCTTTCTCGTCCATCCTCACCGTACACAATTGCGTGCAGCTTGCAACACAAAGTGACGGGTAGTCAGCCTGCACCTACCGAGTTTGAGGATCCCATCCTTCTTGCGAGCGATCCGTCGGAGCGCTTCTTCAAGATCAAGTCTCCGCAATGACGTCGATGCGCCTTTAGTGCGTACTGTACAACTTCAGTTACATTTTTCGAAAAAGACTTGACGCTTTGCTTAGTTGCTCGTGTTATCATAATTAATTGTCTTAGATCAAGAATTACTATTTATCGCTGTTGGCCTTGCATGTTTCTTTAAATGTTTTAGGTGCTAGGTTGTGCATGAGCAGCCGGCTTTGTTGTGGCTGTGTCTTGGTTCTCAACTCCTTTCTTTTTCTCGATCAACGCAACATGCAATGGCGACAAATCAGGAGGCCAACGCACGGTGTGTGTGCTTTCCAGCAACTCACCCAGCTCGTTGTTTGCCTTCACCTCTCTTTGCCCCACGGCTTCTTTTCTTGGGTGACGGATTGTTGTCTGCGTCAACTGCGTCAGGAGCGGCAGCGTTTCCGGTCGTAGCCGTCGCAGCTAGAATTGTGGCCCCGTGGTCGACAACGTCCGAACTCCCGTTCACTGCCTCTTTCACGGCCGACCTCAGCTCGACAAGATCGTGGCCACTGCTCCCCGACGTGTGGAGAGCAACATCAGTTCCACCAGCCTGGAGATACATGCTCCCTTGAGAAAGTGTGTAGTAGAGACGTAGCCCGTGGACTTTCTCAAAGGAAAATACCTTGCCGACCTCAAAGTTCCACGCGTCGTTAGCAGATCGTTTCTTCGGCTTCCATACCGAAAGCGAGAAGACAAACTTGTTTCGGCGCTGCTGATCCAGCTTGTTCACCAACGTGATGGCATCCTTGACGCGGTCAGCGTACTCGAAGTTGATTAGCTCGACGTGAAAGTTTCTCACAGACTCCTTGACGGCCACATCACACATCTCCAGGGTGATGTTCGTCGTTGCGGGGGATTCTCATCACAGATGAAGTCACGCATTTCGTCGACGAAGCGGAATGCGGCACGCTCGTCATCTTGGACTTGGTCGGCAAGCACTACCTCCAACACGGACATCAAACATGAACCGTCATTTTTAATGAAGTCCTTGCTGGCATCCGCCAGCCAGCACCACTAACCAACACACGCACGCAGCGCCACTTCGCCACCCGTGCCGCTGCTAGGGGCCTTCGCGATCTTCTTCCCGATCGGTCGCCGTACCTGCAAATATTCTTGATGTTGAGCTGTGCCGTAGTGCTCGCTTGTGACGGCGTCTGCTGGCTGGCGCGTTTTAGAAGGCCCATCCTTTACTGGACGCCACCACCAGCTACCGCAGCCAAACACCACGTCACCGCATTCCGTCCTATTGTCAGGGGCTTTTCCGTCTGACACGTCGCTGCAGTCGTACCATAGATGCTCTGGTAAGTACCAAAGCCAACGCGGTCCGCACCTACTGCTGTGCATCTCCACACGATTGGCCTCCAGTTGAGAAGTCTCTTCGGTATTGAAGTCGAAGAGGCTGCCGACAGACGCAATCCAATCTGCCGAGGCGTCGCCGATGTCCGAAAATGCACGCGCCGGTTTCCGCGTCTATCCGATGCCGCACGCCATCGACGACGAGGAGTCACTGGCGTCTGCTGCATCTCGAAGGATAAGTGTCCTCTGGTAGCGCGATACAATCCGCTGAGCGGTCGAAGCTGGAAGTAATCTGCTGGCTGGCTCAATCCAATCTGCCCTGCCGTCGACGCCATGTGTCGTGACTGATGCGTCACCGCAGTGGAAGCCGATTCGCCACGAGGCACTTTAGTCTTGCCCACGAACGATCCGGCGACGCGACCGCAAGCGGTGGAAACACGAAGCTGCATCATCTCCTTGGCGATAAAACTACCATGGCCGGCTGTGGTCGACACCGCAATGGATTTTGTCGTGCTACAACCGTGGCCCGATGGTGTGGCTCAATCACCTCGAACTTCTTCAATGGACCATCAGCGGCAACACCTCGCTTTGCATACCCGCGGTACGGCAAGTGCACATGCTGCGAGGTGTGCGTCGGTGAAGGCAGTTCAAGATGCGTAAACTTCCGGACAAACACTCTCTGTGAAGACCAAAGCTGCAGCCTGGGGATCGGATGCGGAAATCGCTTCATTGAGATCCATCCACAAGCTCTCATCGACTCCGCCTGCGGTCTTGGCGTGGCCGCTACGCGACGTATTCCCAAGGACACGTTTCTTGTCGAATACGTTGGTGAGCTCATCGATGAGCCCGAAAGGTGCGTCGGGGTACCCCGACTACACGATTCAGATCTGCCACCCGTCAGCAGATGGCCGCTTCATCTTCATCGACGCTGCGAAGGGGGCAGCATCAGCCGCTTCATCAACCTTTCATCCAACTGTGCGTTCTTCGAATTCCGCTGCGGGACGTCCACGCGGGTCGGCATTTTTGCCTTGCATGACGTCGAGCTGCTGCAGGAGTGTGCGTGAGCTATCTCCCCGTCACGAAAGGCAACGAGCGCTGCTTCTCGTGCCGGTGCGGCTGGCCAAGCTGTGTCCAGCGCAAAAACAGCAGGACCGACAAGATCACGACCGACCACTAAAGCGATTCCGCCACGAACCAGCAGACCACGATTCGTCGCAGAGCCAATGATAGTATGCAAACGCTCTTCCCATCTCCGCCAGACGCTGCTTTCCAGCTACTTTAGGTATATAGCACCGAGCTGCGACCTGAACACAAACACCTACCACACATAAGCTGGCTGAGCCGCATCGAGTCGAGTAGGGCAGCACCACCCATCCAACACCATCCGCTACCGTACCGCGTTGTCTCCACCATCTTCTCTCTGCTGCTCTGGTCCCGTGTCCTGCCGAGTGTCGGTTGACCGGCCGTGTGCCTTCTCCACCAGTCGCTGCTATTCCAGCTACTTTAGGTAGATAGATCCGAGCAGCGACCTGCACCACGACAGATAGGCTGTCTGAGCCACATCGAGTCAAGTAGGGCAGCACCACCCGCTACCTTCCTCCTGTTGCCCCCATCATCTTCTCTCTGCTGCTCTGGTCTCGTGCGATGCCGAGTGTCGGGGAGCCGTCCGGCGGCCGGCTCCATCCATCAGCCAGATTTTTCCTGCCTTGGGCGATCCGCTTGCAAATGTGCCTGCGGTGGCTGCTGGACGACAAGGAAAGGCCCTCCCTCGCATTCTGATCCAATGAAAGGCTCTCAATACAAAGAAACAACGCCACCTCTAGGAAAGAGCAGATATTTGCATTTGATCAGCCAATCGTGCGGCCCTGCGAAAGTGTGGTGGAGCGCATCTGGATTTCTTGGATTGATTGATGGTGACATGGACGAGTTATGATTGGTAGACCCGATCAAGAGTGATGGACATAGTGGGTGTGTCAACTGCCTATATGGATGACGCAATCATTCGTTATGATTACCTAATCCGCCCTATCCCATCTCAAAAGTAGCATGTCTTACCAATGTCGCAATCATTCAGATACCCGATCTCGATGGCTGATCTCGGAGATCGGTGGAGCAATCATTACGATACAGGATCAGATTTGAGTGTACCCACGAAAGGGCGCAATGAGGGGATGGTACGCTGGGTGGTATCTACTAACAACGCGATCTTTGCGGCAGTCTTTTAACGACAAAAGCCAGTTTGGCCAGATATCAAGGTACATATAAGAGAATGTAGGGGAGAAGCAGAATGTAGTGGAGGATAGGAATGCTAAGGAACAAACAGAGTTGAATTTGCCTCCTTCTGCACAAGTGGCCTTCGAGATCAACAGCCTGGGGCGGAAGTATATTGGCCCACCCAGTGCTCGCGCAGAAGCAAGCAGACGTCGGCATATCTGGATCGCTTGGCCAGACTGCCTCAGCCCTCAAGAAAAGACCCCGCTATCGGAAGCGGCAAGCACGTAAAGTAAAGGAAAAGGACAGGGAGACACACACCCCGCAAGGCAACCCCAAGCCCCAGAGAACAAGTCTGGCCCGTCAGCGCCCGATCTCAAATTATCGATCGAGCCTGACACCCCAACCCGCTGCTGCCTGAAGAAGTTACCGCGCAGCAGCACCCAGCCCCGCGTCTCGCCAGGACGGTTCGTCCGATAACACGCACGTCTCTTTGAGACACCAGAAGAGCAGATCCAGCCCCGCCAACGGGTACACAAGGTAAGGAGCGTTTCAGCACTCACGGCTGATCCGAGTACCCCTCCGTTAGTTGGCAGTTCGGGCGCCGTGTGTGAGTGGGTCGCGAACGCGTTTTCACGACTTCCACTACACCACAAAAGCAACAAACTGACGCTAAAAGCGCCCTGGGGGTCGGCCTGCACTCCTTACCTGGGACCTTCACTCTTTTCAGATATATAGAGATTGCCAAGGGTCGGTGTGGGCACGAACCGTCGCCTGCTACAAATGCCAAGTTTAGCCGCTGTATCCGCGGCCCTCAGCTAAGTTGAGAAGGTTACTTGAGGCGGGATTTTCGTAGACATTCAAAAGTCAAACGGGACACTTCCACAGTTACACTTGCTTTTTCTAAGGAAGGGTGTTTTATTTAGTGTCCCATATAAAACACCCTTTCTTAGAAAAGCAGGTGTAACTGTTCTGTTCAAAACGACCAATTCAACAAACTCCACCAAACTGCGCATAAAAAACAAAACAAAAGATGTCATACAGTCAGTACTCTTACGCTATCGCTAAGAGAACTGTAGCGCGCTCGAGCTTCTCTTCGCACGCGGGGATCTCTCAGCTGCAAAGAGATGAGCGCCCGGCGGGCGCTCATCTCACAAAACCGGAGATCACATTGCCTACACACACAATATACATACATCCTTACTACATAAATTAAAACTTGCTCACAAAGAATCAGACATCCTCATCGACTGCATGGGTATCTGTTCAGGAGTCTCCATCACCACAGATTGTTTTCGTGAAGCAGCCGTCAATGAACGTTGTTGACTTGGCTACACCTCGATACTTACACGGCGACTAGGCCCTTCGTCGAGAGTTGGTTGTGGCTGCGTTAACGCTGGTGGTCGCGGGTTAAAGGTACTGTGAAGTACGTCATGGACAATATCCACCCATCGACAACTGCACCCGACGCCTCAAGTGTCTACTCGGACACCCTACCACCTCGAATTGGACGAGACTACGACGTTGTGGAGCCACTGTCATGGCCCAACGACGTCCTTCTAATCGAATTCAACGTGTTCTCCGTCGCTCGTCCGTATCCAGTCTCTCGCAATCATGCAACAAGTGACGAGCTGAGTGGTTGCGACTGTAGATGTGTGGTTGGCGGTGGATCAACTTTGACCAGTGGGTGTGTGAACGTGGCGACGTGCACTGTGTGCGACGATAGCAATTGTTCGGGTGGTATCTCATGTGGCAACCGATTCGTTCCACCCTATCATCTCGATTTGATTCAAACGTCCGTCGAACTTGGAGTTGTCTGCAATGCATCCATTTCTAAAGGCGCCTTCATCATCGAATATGTTGGTGAGGTGTTACTTGCCGATGATGCTGATCAACGGGAGGATAAGCGCAACCAGGTTCAGCTACGCTCGAAATCGCGCTGGAATGGAGGACTGGGGTTGTACATCGATGCGAAAGCATGCGGTAACAAGAGGCGCTTTATTAATCACTGTTGTGAACCCAACGGCCTTATGCTCGAATGAATCTGGACGAACACGTCTCGTCTGGGAGTTTTCGGCATGGAAGATATCCCACCGCTGCGGGAGCTCACATTCCGCTATCGGCCGCTCAACCTCTCGTTGTTCAGGTGTCAATGTGGTCGCTCGAAGTGTGTTGGGAAGAAAACGTAGCTGCACTTCGACTGTGTGCATGATCTTCACCAGCCCCCAAGGTGCGGTTTAGTTTAATGAGTAATGAGCTTGCCGTTATTGCATCTTCGTATGCCTCGGATTGATCGCCTCCATGTGCTTCCATTCGAATCCGCATACCATAATTGTCCACGAGCATAACACCCGCCATGAGACCAGCGTAAAGCAGTATTAGCCGCAGCAGCATTCGCCAGTGAAGGGTACGAACAGCGACGACGACACTTTAGGGCACATGGCTGCATGACATTGCTACAAGGACAGCATTTAGACAGCAAAACGCGTCATACTATAGTTCCAACACATAGACGCAATACACTTGATGTCCACGAACACGTAGGTATGAGTATTAGTATACCGCTCTTCCATCGACTGGGCGTCAATGCCCGGTAATGCACGAGCTCAAAGCAAGTAGATTTTGTCCATGGAACTTCTAGCGTACAAACTTGTGTTCGCTAAACAAGTTTCTTGAAGCGTCGCCGACCAAGACTTCATTTTTAGAGTTGCGTTGTTTGAGGTAAGCCGAGGCGTTGTTACTGACGTGGGCTTACAATAATGCGTGGAAGCAGATATTTTTGTGATGTTGCCGCTACTACCAGATCAAGCAAGGAATGTCGTTGTACTGCATAGGCTGATTAGGTGTGAGGAGTACTGGCGGTCCAGTTAGCCGTCTTCTAGGAGCAGACAATGTGAGTAAATAATCGCACTCGTTTTTTCTTCTTGTTTGTGATTGTTACGTTACAATGGATGTTGTCTAGATTTCCATTCTTCAAGAGCTGCTACTACTTGCGGCGACGTATACGGTGGCAGTTGCTTGTGGAGTTGTGGCAATCCGATAACGCCCTCCGGGAACCCAGTGACAAGCGTGCTGTTGTAGACATGGAGTTTTATAAGCAACAGCTCCGGTGGTCGCACCAGCTTGAGGATGACGATGTCTGACACCTCATATGTTGTCACTTGAATATCTTAGCGTACAAAGCAATAAAAGCAAAGCGAGGAATTCAGTTGTTTTGTTAATCAGCAAGATCGTCGCTACTCACTATCCTCTGCCTTACGCTGCTCATGGGCTCCTCTCTGTGCTGCTCTGTGACCCACCATTTGACGAATAGTCCGACGAATGGGTGCTGTCGGCTTCCTCGTGTTCGCTGCCTTCTCCATCATTTGCTTCGATTCTTCTTGACTTCCTGTTTCACTACTCGAGTCTTCAAGGCGAATAGGGCTGCTTGATAATCCTTCATGACGGTTACCTTGGACACAACCACTTCCTGCACCATTTGCCCTGGGATCGAGACGGCTCATTGTCAGCGATCCATCGCTGCCAACGGCCACCGCTCCGGTGCTCATCGGTGGTCGTAGATTCAGAATTCGTGAACGCTTCACAGGCGTCGCTGGTGGACTGTCTCCACTTGATCTTGACCGGGCGCGCCGCTGCTGCTGCCGTCGACTGCTGCAACTGCTGTTGTTCATCCTGTACACACTGTCGGTGGTGTTGCCTGCGCTGCTGTCTACTTTCAACGAGAGCTTCGGCAAGATTAGCAAGCAACTCATCGTCGGCTCGCTCGGTGGCAGCCGCGGTCGTAGTCCTCCTGGCGCATCGCCAATCTTGTCACCGCGTTGTCGAACCTCTGGGCTTCCTGATCGGTAATTCTGGAGTGCTTGCTGGAGCGCTCTAGATGCAGCCACCAACGCAGCGGATGTGGCATTCTCGGCGCCAGTGCATGTTGCCGACGGTCCCGGTGTGTTGACATGGCAAAACAAATAGTAAGTACAATCGTCAAATATAAAGCCTCTAAGTGTTAGAAGGAGGGAGATTTCCTAGCAAAGCGTCCATATCGTGGTATTAAACAGGCATATATATCACTCCCCGGCTCTGAATGCACGCGTCAAAGCCCCATGTCCACCACCAATAATTAAATACGCTAGAAAATAACCCGAAAAGTCGAGGAACTTGTTGCAGCGGTTAACGGCACAAAGGTTCGTCTTAGTATCGGTACTTCGGAGACGAAGTCTGACACAATTCATTTCTATTAACGAATTGTGTCATCCCCGGGTGAGCCTGCCTGGGCTGGCATAGTATTGTCTGCATACGGACAAAGCATTAGTGATAATTCTGAACTGGTGGCGGCAGCAATTGCTCCAACATTGATATTTACCGTAAAAACGACCTGCAATGGTTCCAGTTGTGTACCTGTACATCGCGAACCAGCAACGATATTTTAAATAGCCTATCGGTGCCCGATTGTGGTGGTTGGCATTTTTCTAAGTCAGTGAATTGAGCATCAATTAAGATGTTTTGTCTGTCCGCAAGATTTTGGATCGCATCATTGATAATGGCCTTATCTTTGAATGTTGCACCACAGAGCCACAGCTCGCGGTTGTAGGCGCGGTGGCCCCGGGGGCGGGCGGCGAAAGCGTCACACCAGGAGCGACGGATATCACCGTGCTATGTGCATGGCACCTACTGCAATTGCTGTCGTCGGTCAGACAAGGTCGCTTTGTCGTCAATACAGCATCTGACAGATTGATCAATCGATTGTAATAATCAAAACCATCACTTGAGGTCTACATTAAATATGTTGAAGTAGTCATGTAACCATATAGCGAAATGAGTATATAAATCACCAGCTAGCAGAGTTTCTGCGGCCGCCCCAAACGCACGCACCACTCCAAAGCCCCTCGTCCCGCTTTGGAGCATTTAAGCTTTGATTCCATCCAATATGCTCTGTATGCGTCGTCGCTAGTATGCTGTCCATTCAAATGTTCAACACTATGACTACGTCAACCACCGCCCTCAGACTGGCATCACTACGGTTAACACACTCCGTGCGTGGTGGAGGAGACGTACACCACCGGTATGTGGTGCACGACGCGCTTGTCCTTGTCAGCGTTGTGCTCTGTCTGCATCGTCG
>JAAVTI010000125.1:0-15409 GCA_011947335.1 Phytophthora constricta | reverse complement strand
TTCGCCATAAGCTCTGGAAGATGAAAGCTTACGGCTTCCCAGCACTTCCATTGAATCACGTACTCAGTGACGAGGCGGGCCACCCGTTCTCGTTCCGCACGCGGCGCCTCAACGGTACGGGACAACTTCCCTTCGTCTATCATGACTAAATCATCCCTCGCCTTCCGCAGCCAATACACGCAAATCTTGACAATTCCTGCGGCTCCAAGGCCGTGGCTTGTGGTAACACCAGTTACTACATCGCCTTCCCGTTTTGACGTCCTCTTCTTCTTTGAGTTTCCAATCTTAGTGACTAGCAGTTGTTCCATCACTGAACCAAAACGATCACCCTGAAGCTTGCCGAAGACGACGTCAAACGTTTGCTCACGGACCGAAGCGCTTAGTACAGAGTCAAACATCAGTAGTTCACCGAAAACACAGAACAGCTCTCGCTCATAAGGCGAAAAGAGTACGCTGGTTTGTGTCAGTTGTTCTGCCAACGGAGCCAGTAATTTTTCGTGGGTATGCGACACAAGGGCCACAACTTTAGCCCGGTTTTGAGGCACTACGTGGACCTCCTGGACAAACGTCTGAAACAGTAAGCGTACAAGTGCCAGTCCGTTCGCGCTGCGAACATCATCATCACTAGTCGATGAATAGGACGCAATCTGTACAACAAACAAATTCCATAGCACATCCATTTGACCTGGTGGGAGCGTCATGAGCGCTTTTCGCAGGATGGACTCACATAGAGGAAGTGCAAACAATTTGTACAAGCCTTCCGGTGTCTGTTGGACCGCGAATGCAGCACGAAGGAATCCATCAAGAAGACGCATCGAGTCGTACGCACGAATCAACTCCACTACGGTGCTACTAGCTGCCGTAACAACTTGTGCGTTGCCATCACTTTCTTGGGAGGAATAGGCTTGAACAGCTTGAGTGCCGAGCAGCTCAAAAATCGGTACGAGGCAGCCGTTCACAAGATTAGGCGAGCACTTCACAGCGCTCGATATAATCTGACACGCCTCAGACGCTTGACTGGCATTTACGGAAACAGTACCATTTCGTTCTGCGTTGAGCAGCTCAAGGAAAGACGAAAGCACCTTCTCCATGGTCTGAAATTGTTCACGCTCTTCCGTGTCTTCCGTCACACGATACACGTCACACTCGCATAATGCTCGGAACAACGCATTGTACACAGTCACAAGCACTGGTAAAAACTGTTGCATAGTGCTTTTTCCTGCCGTTTAAAGGCTAAGTATGCCACGGCACACAACTCGGACCAGAACTTGAACGGCGAGTATGTCGTTGATGTGGTCGCAATCACGATTGCCGCGCGCTTACGACTTGTTTTCAAGTCTGTCTTTGTGTCCTCGATTTTGGAGTGCGCTGCCGCTCGGATACGAGTAGCGAAGCTACGAACAAGTACCTCGAAAAATCCACCAGCAGATGTTTTCAATTCCGGTTGCACCTCTGAGTCCGACAAGAAATCAAGGAACTCGTCAAACAAGTTTTTCTGGTAAGAGACCAATCCTGCTCCTGCTCCTTTCCCTCCTTTTCGTCGCTTCTTAGCTTTCGAGTCATCTTCGAGGGGCTCCTGCGCGCCACTGTTGCTGTCTCCGCCTTGCTTCCAAACAGCACCATGCACCATTGCGCCATCGAACTGACGGATATGCTCCACATCAAACAGCGCGTCCTCCACTACGCGGTCCAGCAGCGAAATAATCGCGCGCACCCCTGCCACTCCCTTCTTCTGCAACGTCACAAGCGCATACCGATACTCGACCATGTCTCTTAGTGAAGTCTTGGCAATTGCCAGAAACACCTTCTTCTTGTTCGTCTGGGTCTTCTGCAGCTCTTGGAACACAAAAAGCGCTGCGTGCACCACGTCCACGTACAGTCGTTCCTTCTCCGTCTTGAGTTCGTCCTCCTCCTTCTGCAGCTCCGTAAGCGACTGAAACGCCGCCGTCAGCGCATGCTTCAGAAAGTCCGCGAACACGTTCGTAGGCGGGCGATACATCTGGAAGTTGGCGGGCGTGGCCGCCGTGTGCTCGCTCGGGAGCCCAAACAGGTACAGGAAGACGCCATTGACGTCCTGCAGCGTCTGCAGCGTATCCGCGTCCCTCTTGGTCTTCTCCAGCGTCTCGGCCAGCGCCACAAGCAGCAGGTTGCACGAGTTCAGAGGCAGCGTCGTAAGCTGCGCGTCGCCCCGCACGGCGAACACGTTGAGCGCCAGCTGTAGCAGACGCAGGCCTTGCCTCGTCTGCCGCGGCCGCAGCTGCTCGTCGCGCTTGGCCTTCGTCACCAGGAACACGGCGAACTGCAGCACCTCGGAGGCCAGGCGCTGCCAGGGCATATTGAAAACCTGCTCGGCGCGGGCCAGCGCGCTCTGCGGGCCGAACTGGCCGCGCGTGTCGGGACGCAGCAGCGACAGGCCGGCCTGCAGCAGGTTGGCATCGTTGTCGTAGCCGCGGCGCGTCCGCTGCCAGCGCACGAGCGCCAGCGTGGCGTCCCATTCGGCCTGCGTCATCTCGGTTGGCTCTTCGACTGTAGCTGCAGTCCAGTCAAAATGGTAGTGTGGTGTGCGCCACACCAAATGCAGCCATGTTCAAATGGCTACAACTGCAACTTGCAAAATTAGCCAGACAAGCACAGCCGCTGCAGTAGCAGCTTGGACATTGACAAGAGTGCTGGAACACCAGCGCAGCAGACAGTGCCAACCATTCCGGAAGCGGGAACTGCATCGTGCCCCTGCGGCCAGTCGTGGTCTGACCCACGTGTGCCGCACTTCTGTCAGCTGATCAACAGCGCGTCGGTGCCCGTCACTCTGCCTGGCAATCGGCCAAGTCGCAAGAAGCGAGTCACCTCGCCAGCTCCCAGCAACGCCTCGTCCATAGAGATCGATCCCATCATGACGGACAAGAAGCCTCCATCGGAGACCACTTCCTCCGAGTCTGCGGCCGACGTTGCAGCTCCGATACCTTCTCGACGAGGTGGAACGTCCGAGAACATCCAAGTGTTTATCCGAATTCGGCCGCTTATTGACCGCGAGACCGTGCAGGAGCAGCTAGCAGGGACGCGCTCGATTCATGCTACTGACCCCCAGGTCTGTCTTTGCTTACCGCTTGAGGATCAAATAGTATGCAATGCTGAAAACTAACGGACACATATTGCTCGTCTTTAGACAATTGAAGTGCGGACGGCCGAGTCCACCATCAAGTGCTCGTACGATGCTGTCTTTGATCACACGTTTTCGCAAGAGCAGGTGTACGAACGTGTGCATGAGTGCACGGAGTCGTTCCTGCAGGGGTTTAATTCAACACTCTTTGCCTACGGGCAGACTGGTAGTGGTAAGTCTTTTACCATGTTTGGTGCCGAGACGGACCTGTCAAGATACCGTCCAGGGCTTCAAAACAGCCAGGCAGGCATCACCCCGAGAGCAATTAAAGAGATATTTGCGGCCACGGTGCAGATGGAGGCAGATGCACAAGCTACCGTGTTCTGCTCGTTTGCACAGATATACAATGAACAAATCTTCGACTTGTTGAGGGATACACAAATGAACACACCACTGGAGATTCACGAGGACAGACAAAATGGCATCTTCGTAGAAGGTCTCTCCGAATACGCTGTACGCAGTGTAAGTGACTGTCTGCAGTTGCTGCAGGCAGGTGAGCAGAATCGCGCGGTGCGCTCTACACACATGAACCAAGTCAGTAGTCGCAGTCACAGTGTTTTCCAGCTGCTGCTTGAGCAAAGGCGAAAGGATGGCACAGTTCTTAAGTCAAAGTTTAATCTTGTGGATCTCGCTGGTTCTGAGAAGTGGAACATGGTCGCGGAAATGCAGGAGCACCACATCTCGGAAATGACCAATATTAACTTAAGTTTGCACACCTTAGGGAGATGTATTGCTGCTCTATCTAGCAAGTCAATAGGTGGTCCAGGGCATGTGCCGTATCGTGATTCGAAGCTAACTCGGCTACTGCAGGATAGCTTAGGAGGCAACACCAAAACCAAAATCATTGCCACGCTGTCACCATCACTCGATTGCGTGGAAGAGTCGATTTCCACGCTCAAATTTGCAGACCGCGCCAAGAAGGTGATGGTCATGGTGCGTGTTAATGAGCAGCGCGAGATCGATCCTGCCTACGTAGAAAAACTTCAAGAGGAGATTGAACAACTCCGCGAGGTTGTTCGTCTACTGCAACTACCTGGCAATGTCAGCCCCGGAAATGATGAAGACGGTGGTAGCGGCAACAACAACGAAAACCATGAGGAGGATGGTGATCAGGCATCGTTCGGGTTAAAAGCGAGGGTCGTGCGCTTGGTACACGAACACACAGAACTTAAGCACCAGAACAAAAGCAACAAAAAGAGCTAGAAAAACTGCGGCTGCAATCAGCTTCGCGAGGAAGTGTAACGATGCCCAATGCTGTCGACCCGCAAAATTTTCAGGCAAAACAGGTATCGTGTGAACTTTTCCTACTGATGGAAACGTGAAAGCTTTACCTTATGCGCTGAATAATTATTTGTGTAGCATTTAGAAACCACGATGCGTCAGCTGAAAGATGCCTCGGATCGCTTTTTCCGCTTCGAAATCGAGGAGGAAGAGCTCAAAGCGATCCACTCCAGATTGTTCCAAGGAATTCAGAGCATGCCAAACAGTTCGCCATCATCTGCAGCAAGCTCACCGCTGTTGACTAGTGGCAGAAGCAGTACTAGCTGTGGCATGATGAAGCCCCGACCGCGTACGTAGCTCATATGCTGTCCGTGAATTGAAATTTGGGTGAGCTAACTTTTTTCGGTCCTAGCAGCGGTCAAGCTGAGATCGTTCGGCTCGTTTACATCATCAGGGGCTGCCCCGCCAAAGGCATTGGCTCCAGCCCCAATGGACATGCTCTATCGTGTTCGAGGTCGATCATCAAGTGTGGATACTAGTGATCACGGGGAACGCTGGAAAAATGACGTACAAGCTACGCCAGCTATGACCGTAGAGAAGGAGCTGGAACTATCGCGGAAGGTCATCGAAAAGCAAACGAAGCTGCAGAACTGGCTGATTGAGAAAGAGAGGAGAGAGATTCTTAAGCTTCAACAAGAGCAGCAGTTCATTGACGAGCAGCGGCGGTATGCAGCTGAAAAGGACGCCAAATTTTTTAAGCGCGCCGCGGCAACCAAGAAACGGCTCGTCACTGCAGTGTCGACTGCTGAAGTACCCGAGCCTTCCAGCTAGCCAACCTCCTTGGATATGTGAAAAGCACATTTCTATTTATCATGCAAAAGATATAGCAGCTCGCGAGCTCGAAATAATAAGCCTGGTCCTACGCCTCGGAAAGTGAGGCCTACTTCTATGAGTTGATCTTGCTTACATTTAGTGGCAAGCTCTAGAGAATCCCAAGTGTCACGTTCTTGAAGGTCTTTCCTCGTTCGTTCACAACTGCAATAGCTTTCTGCGGACGTCCAATGGAGTCGTCAGTGACTTTAGTCTTGCCATCCGCACCTTGGGCACTCTCGAACGCCAGTGCTGCGTGAGCATTCGTGGAGAAAGTCACGTTGCACGAGCCGCGATTTTTCCTTGGGAGCCATACGATCTGTTCCACAACGGTGGGCACAACTTTCGCGTTTTGAATGAAGTAGTTCTCGATATCTCGACTAGTCACTCCTTTAGGAATGCGATGCACTCGTAAGCGACAGGATCGTGCGATCATGGTCTCCGACATCCTTTTGCCAGGACCGTTTTTAGCGCCCATGTCGATGAAGGACGCACTGTTCACAGGAACCTTTACTGTCGTTGGCTCGCGAGATACATGATCAGGGTCGAACGCTGTCGGCACGAGCTTGGCGGGGCCAGTGTATTCCACGCAAGCTTGCTCCAAGCTGTCCTTTATCTTCTCTACAAGGCCACGGCGGTCATCGTTTTGCTTTGTACGGGGCCCGTGCAGCTCCAACGCTGATGGGATAATGCTGCCAGTCGCATGTCGGACAGCGTACTTGGCAGCCATCATAGATGCTTGCGCATCGACCGTACTGTCGTGACCAGTAGGCATCTCGAAACCGAGAAGGAACTTGGTGAGATCCTTCAGACCAGGAGTAGCACGCGTCACTGTGTCTTTACGCTGGAAGATGAGGGCCGTGTCGATAACCCGGCGGTGGTTAATCCGCATACTGGCCAGATCACCAGAGACCGAGTGGCCGACCACGATCGTGTCCTTATTAATGTACTTAAGCATCTTCTTCTGCGCCTTGGCCATGGTGATCTTGCAGTCTGCAATCTGCTGCGGCGTGATGCCGTGGATGTCCGTCTTAGGGTCCACCATGTGGAATCCCTCCTCCGGCTGATGCACAATGAAGTCGGAGATGATGTCCCGCAGCATGTTCTCCCCGTCCACCGCCGAGACGCGGCACAGCGCGTGGGCGAAGTGCTCCTTCGTGGTGTTGGACGCCGTGACGCACATTTCGCAATCGACCGCCACAATCTTCAGGTGCGTCGGCTTCTTCACGGTCCTGGTGGTCACCCAGCCCGGCTCGTGCGCCGGGAAGTTGAAGAGCTTTTGGAACTTCTCGTGCTGCTGCGTGAGCTGCACCAGCCTCTCCCACTCGTCGTCGGCCACGCTATAGCCCGCGGCCCCGTCGGGCGCCAACAGCCTGTTCATCACGTCCATGGCTGCCACGGTCGCCTCCGTCACGCGCTGCTTCTTGATCCGGTCCATCTCCTCCGGTTCCTCCAGCTGCATCACCTTGCGTTTGCGCAGGCCGCGCATCAGCTTGGCCGACACGGTCGTCGTCGTCCGCGGCGCCGCCATCGTCTGTCAGAGGAATGGCACAATAATGGCCAGTCAGCCCGTCCTCACGTCCAGCGCCGACCATTGGTTGAAAGTGCGCATCAAAACGATATCTGACTCGTCAAAATGAAGTTGGTGTGGCGCACATCACGCCATGCTTCTACCAAGTAAGTATGTGACAAGCTTCGATCACATCGACGACCACCGAAGATGCTGCGCAAGTCGATGCTGGACGTGACGCAGCGCGCGACGCAGTCGCAGGCGCTCAAGAAGATCACGGCGGGCTACGAGCTGCTGCCCCAAGTGAGCTCGGCATCCGGTACATTTTGTGGTCGGCGGACGCGGCGCACGCGAAGCCGACGCCCGTCAAGCCTGCCTACGAGCAGCAGCAGCAACAGCAGCAGCCCAAGGAGCCCAAAAGGCCCTTCCGAGACCCGTTCGCCAAGGAAAACCTGGAGGCAGATCTGTTCGTGACGCAGCTGCATGGCACGCACAATTTGGTGCTCAACAAGTTCAACGTGGCGGACGAGCACGTGGTGCTGCCCACGATCGAGTTCGCGCCGCAGGAGCAGCCGCTGGACGCCGCAGACTTCCGCGCCATGTGGACGGCCATGCAGGGGCTCGACGCCTTCGCCTTCTTCAATTGCGGCTTCAAAAGCGGAGCGAGGTAAGGCGCAGCACTCGCCACCACTTCGGTAATCCCATCAGAGGTGTGCGTGGGGATGGAGGACCGAGAACTGATGGGCCTGTTCTTCTGAATGACATGCATCCAGTCAGCCCCACAAGCACATGCAGCTCATGACGTATCCGTCCATGAAGGCGATCACCGGGCTGGAAATGGTATGCTTGCGAATCTTGTGCGCGTGATGCGGTGGGTCTCACTTTTTCGCGACCGTGTGCCATGTCATTGTGCTTGCCCTCCCAGCCGCCGCTGCTGCACTTCATCGACCAGAAGCTGCAGGACTACCCGACAACCGAGACCGTCCAGCTACCGGAGCTGCCGTTCTGCCACTTCCTGCATCGCATAGACCTCGCCAAGGATGCTGACAGCGAGAGCGCAACAGGTGAGTCAAATGTGACGGGGACCATCGTCGTGGACAACGCTTCTGATGCTCCATCTCGTGCTGCTCTCCTCTCCTTTCCAGCGGTCGTCACCGCCATTTACAACAAGGTGCTCCAGCAGATGAACACCACCAAGTATACTGTCGATACCCCGCCAGCGGCGACCTCATCCGCGCCCTCGCTGCCTGTGGCCTACAACCTACTGTTGACGTCGTCCTTCCTCTTCCTCATCCCGAGGAAGACGCAAGCGTTCAACGGCATTGAGGTGAACTCAATCGGCTTCATCGGGTCATTTTTCGTGCGCAACCACGAACAGCGCGTCTTCTTCGAGACGCACGGCGGACCGATGGAGCTGCTGCGCCAAGTTACGTTCCCGCCGCTCGTCAACTAGAGGAGCCAAGTTAGGGCAACGGTGACTCGATGACAGGAGACAAGAGATTTTGTGTGATAATAAATGTAGCACTCGCTCAACGAGTGCTCAAGTGGATTGTGTTTCTGTTCCTCGCACTTTGGCGGCGCCACGGCGGCAGCCGCCGTGCCAAATACTAATTCCTCACTCACTAATAAATAAATAAAAGAAAGAGAAGCGATGGCTCCCCTCTCCGTGGCTCTGAAGGCGGTCAACCCCTTCAATCGTGGTCGTGGATCCAGGAGTCACAGGACGGCCGGGAGGCGTTTAGAAGCCGATACCCGAGCCAAACGTCTCAAGGGTGTACGCCTTCCAGCCATCCAGGTTCATGTGACGGTTCTTGGAGCGCAGCATGAGCTCCATCTGTTGGGTAAATGACTCTTCGACTTCCAAGAAGGTCATGACGTCCTGGAGGAACCGGCACTCCGGGTGCCAGGAGCCGGGCTGCATACGGTGCAGGATGGCAAAGATGATGTGTAGGAAGTTGTCCATCTCTGCTGGCGCTTGTTCAGGTCGGCCTCGCTCTCGCCGAGGCTCAGGAAGGGCATCCGCGTGAACTTCAGTCGCTCCAGGAAGGTGCGTGTGACGTCGAAAGGGCAGCCGTGGCCCTCGCAGCGGCACTTGCTGCTGCGTCCGGAGAGCAGGCAGGTCGGGTCCCGGATGCTGCCCACCCGGAGGAGCAGCGACTTGCGGAAGCGGCGGAAGTCGTCGAACGACCGCGCCACGAGCTGACAGGACTCGCGCTCGTCTGAGAAGGCTCGGCGGCCAGGGATGAGCGTCTCCACGGACACGACGAAGGACAAATTCTTGCGGGGCCCCTCAAAATGCGAGACTGAGGCCGAGAGCTTCTTGAGGATCTTGGGGTCTACCTTGCTGCCGGTGCTGGCGGCGCGCTCGATGGAGGCGCCGGAGGGCCGCGGCAGGAAGAGCTCGCCGTCGTTGGCGACGGTGGCGCGGCGCGTGACGGACTGCGGGGACAGCGACGGCTGTAGCGCGGCCACATGCATCGAGTTCGTGGACGCGTTCATCATGGCGGCAGGCGGACGGGGCGGGGACACTGCGCTGCACGAGGTGGGTTGGGGACTGAGGGAAACAGTCCGGTGGTGATAGGAGCGGCGAGGGCAGCCGAGATCGAGATGGAGAAACGGTCGGCGCCGCTACGGACTGGTGTGCGACAACTGCGAAATTCAGCAGCACGCTGGTCTTGACTGTGGCAGAAGGCGGAGTGCGCCGAGTGGATTGCGGCGAAAATGGAGCGGTGTGCGCCACACCAGAAACGCTTTCTCCCTTTGTGCGTGGACGAGGCGACAGGCCCGACTCTACCGAACATGGCCTGGCGATGCAGCCCTTTAACGCGCATCCATGTAATGGCCCACGGACTTTTCTCTCTTGAAATTTGTATGGTCAGCCAAAATCTTCCGACCACAGGTGCGTGCAAAATGTCGCTAAGAAGAGAAGCCATAATGTCGTGCTGAAATGTGTGGCTTGGTGTTTGTATGCGACGGAAAGCCATTAAGAACAAAAAGTTTTAGACGCAAATTGTCGCTAATGACAATTGACGCAACACGCGCCGCTCACAGCGCAATGCTGTACCTCCGCCAACAGAAGCGGCTCTGATGGTGTGAAAGCGCGGCTCTCAGCTGGCGGGCCCGCGTGTGAATCGTGTCCCGCTCAACGTTTGGCATGCCAGCTGCGGCCGCGGCCTTCATGCTCGAGTGGTTGGCAGGCCGAGCCGGGCTCGATAAAGAAACGGCCCTTGGATCGTTGGAAACTCGCTCCTTGGCACGCCGGCGACGCGATGGCCAACTTGGCGACCACGTACTCGCACTAAATACTCTATTTAGCTGTTTAGAAAATAGCAGGACGGCCCCGTGTTAGCAACCGCGGCGAGACCTGGTTCGGACACGCCGAGTATCTTGGTCACCGCACGCCACCGCATTTTCACGCCTCTCAAATGGCGAGCAGTGCTCGAGGAACCAGTGGCGCTGGCCTCTTTTCCGCCATCACGCACGGCCCAGCGGTGACTGATCCTGGGCTTCTACGATCGGGCCGGGGCCCTGCTGCGTGATCCGCGTCGCCTCTGAACGGCTAACTGTGCATTAGATTGCCCAGTAATGGACTGGAGCCATGGAGTGCCGAGGCCGCGACCACCAGAGTGGAGTCTGCTTGACTCGCAATGCGGTCAAATCTCCCAGCGAGATCGTCTTGTCGAAAGCGAGGTCTGACTCGGGCGCCGTGTCGCGCGACCCGTCTGCTTGGGCTGCAAGCCATGACTGCGGCGGTTACGCGGTCACTATACAGAGCCCCAGTCAAAAAGGCAACTTCAACGGATGCAAGTTGAAGTTGCTCGCGTCGTCACCTCGCGAGCGATCCACAAGCCAGCGCGAGTCGCGACTGAGCTCGCTGCTGCCTGGTCGACGCCTCTTGGCGATCGAGTCGGCGCAGGAGATTTGGGCACCGGACTGGCTTGCGTCGAAGATGCCGGCGCTGCCGTCTCCCGCCCGGTCCAGCAGCAGGGGCGTGCTGTCCCCACGCCCCGCACCTCGGCAGCAGGACGCTGTGGTGGTTGTGGCGCAGGAGGCGCTGGCCGCCGCGGCGCTGGGCTGGCAGGAGCGCGCCAAGATGCTCCTGGGGGCCAACGCGCGACTCAAGGACCGCGTGCGCGAGGTGGAGAGCGCGCATCGCAAGTCGCTCGCCGTCGTCAAGAACGTCCCAGCGCTGCCGAACAACCACGTGTTCACCAAGCAGCTCGTGAATGAGAACCACGCGCTGCGCCAACAGACGCGCGAGCTGCAACGGCGGCTCATGCAGGTGCGTGGTTGCATCGGAAGTGGTGTTGTGTGTTCGTGTTCGTGTTGCAAAGCTGCTGACATGGCTCATGCTGTGCTGTCTGGTTGAAGTTTCAGGGGCCCGGGGCGACAAGATATCGCACTGCGCTGAGCAAATCGGCACGGCATCAACCTGAAAAGAGCAAGATCGGAGGCAAGAACAAGACCACAGCGCGAGTTAATTCAGCGAGAGAGAAAGCCAAGCTCTCAGAGAAGGACACGGTGGCCACTGAGAAGGTGGGGAAAGATGTTGTGGGTCCAAACCAACAGGAGACCTCGTCGGCCAACGAGATGTTGGTCGCTCTGTCACAACATCCATTGGTGCACGAGCTCAAAACACATCTCCAGAATCTGGAGGTCGACGTGGGGCGATTGCGACGGGAGAACGAGCTCCTGCGCACCGAGCTTGAGCAGTACCAGGCGGAAGACAAGCAGTCAGATATGAAAAGGAAGCAGCCACATACAAACAACAATGCTGATTTGACATATAAGGACAGTCGAGAATTGCAGGCGAGTGTGGCGGCTCAACTCCAGCAAATGAAGGTACTGGAAGCGCAATTCCGGCACTTGCACGAGAAATCCCGCGCGAAGGCAGCACTGTATCAAGAGAGCACCACGCGACTAGAAGAAATGAACGCGCAAATGTTTGCCGCGCAGCAGCAGTTGGCTGCCCAGGCTGAGAAGCTTCACGCGTTCAGTGATCAAAGTGCGCTAGTAAGCGATCTGCAGCAAGAGAATCACCTTCTGCAGAGTGAGAACCTGAAGCTGAACGAGGCCATCGCGACACTCAGTTCTCGCCCCTTCGACGCACTGTCAAATGACCTGCACAAGAAGAATATCTGGATTGCCCAACTAGAGGAAGAGAAGCACGTTCTCGAAGAGGGGTGTGTAAAGATCCAGAGTGACTGCGCTGCCATTCGCAGGGTCAACGGCCAGCTGCGCCGACGCATCAAGACTATGAACACCGAGACGAGAGACCTCGCGGACCAGCTGAGTCGAGCCAAAGCTGGATATGAGCAGCAGACGATGGAGAAGGAGGTAGCGCAGCTCCAACTTCGGTTTTACACCTCGCCAGTGACTACGTTCTCATGAGCGCTGTCGGTAAGGCACTCAAGGAAATGAAGAAGAAGGAGGCCAGTACAGCGCTGCTAGAAAACACTACCAATGATGAAACCTAGCTATCGGGTGCTCGTCGTTGCGAAGCCGAGTGCTGAATCGACAGCTTCAAGCTGAAGCGAATTGCGGTTTACAGCCAGCCATGTCATTTGATATTTTGCCACAGCAGAACAAGGCCGCACGATGATCTTCCGTTCGTGGCATCCGACGGACTTTTAGACGACCCTGTGACGGACGAAGAGACGAAGGAAGCGAGCCAGCTCGTTTAGTGAGGAAGAATTGATGGCCTACGTGGCAGCAAAGGTAACGGATACAAGCGCGTCCGTGAGGTGGAGTGTGTTGTGTACATCCTGAAAAGGTTGTCAGGTAAAATCCTCCGGCGTATGCTACAGATTCGTGAGAACGAGAGGATGAAAGCGATCCGAAGTCACCTCTAACCGCCTATATGCGAGGATAAATGCCAATGCAGCGACAATTCAATTAAGCTGCCATTACTTGGTACACTGAGCGACGCATCTTCTCGACACAGCCTTTGTTTGAAGGCACGCGCCACGGTCTTTTGATCCAGCTGACGTATCGCAGTCAGTTGGCCTGCGTTCGATAACCATTTAGTACAGGCAAACTCAACGCTGCGGGATACAAACTTCAGGCGCATGGTTTACCTGGAACACGTGCCAGTGCTGCGGAACCAAAACGTAAGTTGGGCTGTGCAGCATTATGATCCACGATTTGGCTGGTGTCAATGAAGTGGAAGTTGTCGAACTTCCTCGTCGGCAAACTTTCGCTGTAGTGCACCATCGTTTCCCATGGTCCGTCACCAACTCCGAGCACCAGAATTGCTATCGCACACACGACTTTGAGTTAGTATCTCGGTACAGACCCAACAACGCACTAAACTTCGTACACAATGCGTATTTTGAGGCCTCGACGATAGCTTCAGATGTGTCTTTCTCGCTCGTGACTTGGCCATCTAGAATGTATCTTGCATAAGCTGATGAAATCGTTTGGCTGCGCAATTCTTGGAGTTGCTTACCGGCGATAATGACGAGGAGATGGAGTGTTTTGGTTGCTTTAACGTGTCGAATGGCTTGATAGATAATCGGTGCAAAGTTGGTGGGTCCACCGAGCACAAGCTCCGATACGATGTCTCTGTATCGCGCTAGTACGTGCTTCACATTTTGGCACGGGAGGCCATCCGGAAGAAACGTGAACACGGACCGGTCGGCTGTACGCGAGTCTCCAAACCCAAATGCGTGGATCGGTTTGTCTCCTACAGCCTGGAGCGCGTGGCCTATGGAGTTAATCACAGTCTGTTGTGAAAGTGTTAGCGCGTTGTGCATACTTTTCCGACCGGATAGATCACACACTACCTCGTAGGGATTGAGTGTCTCTCGTGACGGGTCGAGGAAATGCAAATTACGAGCGCTGAACGAATGCCTTCCATTCCACTGCCATACATAAATTGTAAGGACTTTGGATTATGACGGAGACTTTCACAATACTCGTGATGGGTATCTTGCGATAATCTACCATGTTGGAGCGCGTGAAATCGACCTATGCATTCACCGCCACTTAGACCTTTTGGCAAGCTGCACTCTGCTTTTTCAGTGCAACAACGCTACTTACGCCAATGATGAGATTAAACGAGGCGAGTTCATGCCACCTATCCAAGCAATGGACTGTCAGCTCGTGCTCTTGCCAGACGATGATCTTCGTGTGACGTACGCCAAATCGTTCTGCTGGTTGTCTGGCTCATCACAAAACACGATGACTTCGTTAATAATCCGATGTTTCACTCATTGTGGTAGATGTGTGCTCACCAGAAAAATGCAGTGGAGCGTCGTGCAATGCAGCGCACGCTTCGGTGCTTGCCGCGCAGCCCATGTTGCCAGTCGTGTGAACGCAACCTGTTCTCTTTGGACAGTGCAATTCCAAAATGACGGAGCCAGGTGCAGATGAATCTCTTGCACGAAGAACCCTGATGTGCAAGCACTCCGAGGCGTTAAACCGCATCGGCGACATCGGTCGTCGACTTGGTGTACGGTTCGAGGCAGCTGTCCCGAGGGCTGGTAGTCCGCGGCGATGACGGTGGTCCAGCTTTAAAGACAAGCGCTTGGCCGCAGCAGCACGCGGAGGGAGCATTCAAGTAGCGAAAGTGATTGGCCGCTGTCACGGTGACGGTGTTTCAAACACCGTGTTTGTGCATGGCGGTCTTCTCCGTGGCAGGGACTCAGGCGCGATGAACGCGGATCTGGGCAAGGTCGCCAAGTGCGCAGCTGAAAAACGTTAAACTCTGGTGCTTCAATTCGATTTTCTCTGCAAGAAACCCTGGCTGGACACTGGCAAGGGATGCAGCGTCTCAAGCTCTGGAGAAGCTGAATACCAAGTTGCTTACTGTGGCAAAATCTCGCGGAGAATTTAAATGACTGTAGGCCAACGAAAGGGTTGCTCTGCCAATTCTCTTCAACAAAACTGAAGCTAGCCTGCTAATGAATCGATTGTCTGTTCAGTGTCCTCTTCCTCCGCATCGACGAAAAAGTCTCTCTTGCTTTCGCCACTAAGCGGAATGCGCTCCCCGGTCGGAGGGATCTCAACATGCGGCGGGTACATCCACACGGCCACCACCAGCTTTCTCACAGGCAGTGGTCGATACCGTCCACCGTCCTCTCTAACGTCAGATCTCTGCTGACCTCGTCCAGAACCGCCATCCTCGTCTTTCACTCGCTGCAAAACGCTCGGCAGACCAGGTTCCTCGGACACCTTCCACTGCACCGTCATGTCCGGGAGCTCGATCGTGTGCGTGCCGTCCTTGGCCTTGGCCTTCACCAGCTGATCCAGTTGTCGGAGGTCGTCCATCTCCCTCACCAGCGCTTGGAACGCTTCGTCCTCGTCCAGAGCCTCGAGCAGTCGCTACGATCATCAACCGTCGTCAACGTGTCAATGACCGTGACTTCGAGCACCAGCTCAGCAACTATGACCCACCTGGATCGCTTTCTGCCCATCCTTCCCATTGAAATGGCCCAGATCTTGTTCTCGGAGGTTCACGTTCAGCGTCAGCGCGTGCTGTCGCTCCTCAGCCCCTCGACGAGCGCGCAACACGAAGGTGTTCCGTTCACGCAGCACCATCTGAAATGAAGTCCATTGTGGGTCCAGCAGCGGGCTGCTTGGTGCCGTTTAGCGTCCCACTCTGTGTCCCAGACCTTCGCTCTGTGGCGTGCCAGACATTCGACACCTGG
>JAAVTI010001259.1:0-20051 GCA_011947335.1 Phytophthora constricta | reverse complement strand
ACCGTCGCCTGCTACAAATGCCAAGTTTAGCCGCTGTATCCGCGGCCCTCAGCTAAGTTGAGAAGGTTACTTGAGGCGGATTTTCGTAGACATTCAAAAGTCAAACGGGACTTCCACAGTTACACTTGCTTTTCTAAGGAAGGGTGTTTTATTTAGTGTCCCATATAAAACACCCTTTCTTAGAAAAGCAGGTGTAACTGTTCTGTTCAAAACGACCAATTCAACAAACTCCACCAAACTGCGCATAAAAACAAAACAAAAAGATGTCATACAGTCAGTACTCTTACGCTATCGCTAAAGATTGTAACGCGCTCGAGCTTCTCTTCTTTCGCAGGGATCTCTCTTTGCAAAGAGATGAGCGCCGGCGGGCGCTCATCTCACAAAAACCGGAGATCACATTGCCTACACACACAATATACATACATCCTTACTACATAAATTAAAACTTGCTCACAAAGAATCAGACATCCTCATCGACTGCATGGGTATCTGTTCAGGAGTCTCCATCACCACAGATTGTTTTCGTGAAGCAGCCGTCAATGAACGTTGTTGACTTGGCTACACCTCGATACTTACACGGCGACTAGGCCCTTCGTCGAGAGTTGGTTGTGGCTGCGTTAACGCTGGTGGTCGCGGGTTAAAGGTACTGTGAAGTACGTCATGGACAATATCCACCCATCGACAACTGCACCCGACGCCTCAAGTGTCTACTCGGACACCCTACCACCTCGAATTGGACGAGACTACGACGTTGTGGAGCCACTGTCATGGCCCAACGACGTCCTTCTAATCGAATTCAACGTGTTCTCCGTCGCTCGTCCGTATCCAGTCTCTCGCAATCATGCAACAAGTGACGAGCTGAGTGGTTGCGACTGTAGATGTGTGGTTGGCGGTGGATCAACTTTGACCAGTGGGTGTGTGAACGTGGCGACGTGCACTGTGTGCGACGATAGCAATTGTTCGGGTGGTATCTCATGTGGCAACCGATTCGTTCCACCCTATCATCTCGATTTGATTCAAACGTCCGTCGAACTTGGAGTTGTCTGCAATGCATCCATTTCTAAAGGCGCCTTCATCATCGAATATGTTGGTGAGGTGTTACTTGCCGATGATGCTGATCAACGGGAGGATAAGCGCAACCAGGTTCAGCTACGCTCGAAATCGCGCTGGAATGGAGGACTGGGGTTGTACATCGATGCGAAAGCATGCGGTAACAAGAGGCGCTTTATTAATCACTGTTGTGAACCCAACGGCCTTATGCTCGAATGAATCTGGACGAACACGTCTCGTCTGGGAGTTTTCGGCATGGAAGATATCCCACCGCTGCGGGAGCTCACATTCCGCTATCGGCCGCTCAACCTCTCGTTGTTCAGGTGTCAATGTGGTCGCTCGAAGTGTGTTGGGAAGAAAACGTAGCTGCACTTCGACTGTGTGCATGATCTTCACCAGCCCCCAAGGTGCGGTTTAGTTTGATGAGTAATGAGCTTGCCGTTATTGCATCTTCGTATGCCTCGGATTGATCGCCTCCATGTGCTTCCATTCGAAATCCGCATACCATAATTGTCCACGAGCATAACACCCGCCATGAGACCAGCGTAAAGCAGTATTAGCCGCAGCAGCATTCGCCAGTGAAGGGTACGAACAGCGACGACGACACTTTAGGGCACATGGCTGCATGACATTGCTACAAGGACAGCATTTAGACAGCAAAACGCGTCATACTATAGTTCCAACACATAGACGCAATACACTTGATGTCCACGAACACGTAGGTATGAGTATTAGTATACCGCTCTTCCATCGACTGGGCGTCAATGCCCGGTAATGCACGAGCTCAAAGCAAGTAGATTTTGTCCATGGAACTTCTAGCGTACAAACTTGTGTTCGCTAAACAAGTTTCTTGAAGCGTCGCCGACCAAGACTTCATTTTTAGAGTTGCGTTGTTTGAGGTAAGCCGAGGCGTTGTTACTGACGTGGGCTTACAATAATGCGTGGAAGCAGATATTTTGTGATGTTGCCGCTACTACCAGATCAAGCAAGGAATGTCGTTGTACTGCATAGGCTGATTAGGTGTGAGGAGTACTGGCGGTCAGTTAGCCGTCTTCTAGGAGCAGACAATGTGAGTAAATAATCGCACTCGTTTTCTTCTTGTTTGTGATTGTTACGTTACAATGGATGTTGTCTAGATTTCCATTCTTCAAGAGCTGCTACTACTTGCGGCGACGTATACGGTGGCAGTTGCTTGTGGAGTTGTGGCAATCCGATAACGCCCTCCGGGAACCCAGTGACAAGCGTGCTGTTGTAGACATGGAGTTTTATAAGCAACAGCTCCGGTGGTCGCACCCAGCTTGAGGATGACGATGTCTGACACCTCATATGTTGTCACTTGAATATCTTAGCGTACAAAGCAATAAAAGCAAAGCGAGGAATTCAGTTGTTTTGTTAATCAGCAAGATCGTCGCTACTCACTATCCTCTGCCTTACGCTGCTCATGGGCTCCTCTCTGTGCTGCTCTGTGACCCACCATTTGACGAATAGTCCGACGAATGGGTGCTGTCGGCTTCCTCGTGTTCGCTGCCTTCTCCATCATTTGCTTCGATTCTTCTTGACTTCCTGTTTCACTACTCGAGTCTTCAAGGCGAATAGGGCTGCTTGATAATCCTTCATGACGGTTACCTTGGACACAACCACTTCCTGCACCATTTGCCCTGGGATCGAGACGGCTCATTGTCAGCGATCCATCGCTGCCAACGGCCACCGCTCCGGTGCTCATCGGTGGTCGTAGATTCAGAATTCGTGAACGCTTCACAGGCGTCGCTGGTGGACTGTCTCCAGTTGATCTTGACCGGGTGCGCGCCGCTGCTGCTAACGTCGACTGCTGCAACTGCTGTTGTTCATCCTGTACACACTGTCGGTGGTGTTGCCTGCGCTGCTGTCTACTTTCAACGAGAGCTTCGGCAAGATTAGCAAGAAACTCATCGTCGGCTCGCTCGGTGGCAGCCGTGGCGCGGTCGTAGTCCTCCTGGCGCATCGCCAATCTTGTCACCGCGTTGTCAACCTCTGGGCTTCCTGATCGGTAATTCTGGAGTGCTTGCTGGAGCGCTCTAGATGCAGCCACCAACGCAGCGGATGTGGCATTCTCGGCGCCAAGTGCGTGTTGCCGACGGTCCCGGTGTGTTGACATGGCAAAACAAATAGTAAGTACAATCGTCAAATATAAAGCCTCTAAGTGTTAGAAGGAGGGAGATTTCCTAGCAAAGCGTCAATATCGTGGTATTAAACAGGCATATATATCACTCCCCGGCTCTGAATGCACGCGTCAAAGCCCCATGTCCACCACCAATAATTAAATACGCTAGAAAATAACCCGAAAAGTCGAGGAACTTGTTGCAGCGGTTAACGGCACAAAGGTTCGTCTTAGTATCGGTACTTCGGAGACGAAGTCTGACACAATTCATTTCTATTAACGAATTGTGTCATCCCCGGTGAGCCTGCCTGGGCTGGCATATTATTGTCTGCATACGGACAAAGCATTAGTGATAATTCTGAACTGGTGGCGGCAGCAATTGCTCCAACATTGATATTTACCGTAAAAACGACCTGCAATGGTTCCAGTTGTGTACCTGTACATCGCGAACCAGCAACGATATATTTTAAATAGCCTATCGGTGCCCGATTGTGGTGGTTGGCATTTTTCTAAGTCAGTGAATTGAGCATCAATTAAGATGTTTTGTCTGTCCGCAAGATTTTGGATCGCATCATTGATAATGGCCTTATCTTTGAATGTTGCACCACAGAGCCACAGCTCGCGGTTGTAGGCGCGGTGGCCCCGGGGGCGGGCGGCGAAAAGCGTCAACACCAGGAGCGACGGATATCACCGTGCTATGTGCATGGCACCTACTGCAATTGCTGTCGTCGGTCAGACAAGGTCGCTTTGTCGTCAATACAGCATCTGACAGATTGATCAATCGATTGTAATAATCAAAACCATCACTTGAGGTCTACATTAAATATGTTGAAGTAGTCATGTAACCATATAGCGAAATGAGCATATAAATCACCAGCTAGCAGAGTTTCTTCGGCCGCCCCAAACGCACGCACCACTCCAAAGCCCCTCGTCCCGCTTTGGAGCATTTAAGCTTTGATTCCATCCAATATGCTCTGTATGCGTCGTCGCTAGTATGCTGTCCATTCAAATGTTCAACACTATGACTACGTCAACCACCGCCCTCAGACTGGCATCACTACGGTTAACACACTCCGTACGTGGTGGAGGAGACGTACACCACCGGTATGTGGTGCACGACGCGCTTGTCCTTGTCAGCGTTGTGCTCTGTCTGCATCGTCGCTAATCGACCATCAGCCCCAACGTTCATCACTATGACGGCGTCAATCACCACCCACTCGTATGGCTCTAGTGGGAACGAGGTCAGTATGAACGGAGGACCGGGCTATGGTGCAAAGGTGCAAGGGGTGCTTTACCTTTGTTCAGCATCACCACTCACTGGCTTGGTTCTCTTGCTCCTGCTGCTCCTGCTGCTCCTGCTGCTCCTGCTGCTTCAGCTGCTCCTGCCCCTGCTGCTACTCGAGCTACTGCAGCTCACCATAGCACTTGTCCGGGTGATGTTGCTGCGTGCGCGCACAGTGTGCCAGGTGGGTCGTGGCGCGCGGCGAGCAAGCGTGTGTCTGCTTGTCCGGCCATCGTATGCTTATGCACAAACGTTATAATTACCGTCTATCCTATTTGACCGGAGTTAGCGCCGGTCAAGCAGCTATTGGTTTAGCTCTTGTTCCTGATGATAATCTCGATATTAGTGGTATAGGTACTATCTCTTGCTCAGAATTACTAATCGATGGAGAACCTATAACATTAAACTTTCCAAGCTACTTAACTGGAATTACGGAAGGCGTCGCAGCTCCTAGCAAAGCACTTGTTCTAAATAGCTCTAGTAATATTATTTCAGGTGTGGCTTCTATGACGCTAAGCGGCACTTTAAGTGCCACTTCTTTAGTTGGAACATTATCGTCTTCTTCTCAACCAAATATTACATCTTTAGGGATGCTAAGCTCCTTAACAATCGGTGGCAATCTTACTTTCACTGGCTCGACTCGATCATTAACTGGTTTGACTACTTTAAGTCTCTCTGGTACTCTGACGAGTTCAATAGTTAATGCGACGACTTATAAACAATCAGGAACGACATACGATCTAAGCACATTTCTATCGTCAAGTGCGACCTCTCTAACGCTATCAGGAACGCTAACTGCTAATACTATCGATACCAGTATAATCCGGCAGTATGACATTAGCTATAATCTTAACCAATTTCTGACAGCGAACGCAACATCTCTGACGCTTAGCAATACGCTAACAAGCTCAATAGTCAATGCAACGACTTATAAGCAAGCGGGGTTACATACGATCTAAGCTCGTTTTTAGCATCCGTACCAATAAACTTGGATGTTGAGAGTATTAATGCAACCATATATCAGCAGAATGGAATAAATTACGATTTAAGCACCTTTCTAACATCATCTGGAGGTGGATCGCTATCCGGAACGTTAACAACGGCTTCTCAACCAAACGCAACCTCATTAGGAACGCTTTCGGGGCTGACGATCAATTCAAGTGGAGTGCTGACAATAAGTAACAATGCTTACTCAACATCATCGACGACCGGAGCTTTACGCTGTGCGGGAGGTTTCTATTTGGAAATGATTCAACGTTGTATGGCAATCTAACGCTTACTTATAGCTCAGGGTGATTGTTAATCACTGGTAATACGGCGGCTTCAACCGGTTCATCTACTGGCGCTATTCAGTGTGTGGGTGGAGCTTACTTTGGTAACGATAGTTACTTTGCTGGATCGATTACGACTATTGGTAACATCCTTTCAAGCGCTTCAAACGGAATCAGTATTGGAACATCATCGTATAATAGCATTGTACGAACGACATCTGGCTATAACAACATCCAAATCTATGATCGTCAGTTGAGCGGCATATACGCTTCGCTTCAAATTTATACAGCGAATCAATTTAGTTCAACTACAACCATTCCATATCAAGAATGGATGTGTAATAATCAATCATTGAACGCTACTGCTGGGAGTGGGTTCCGGTTGAATTATACTGGTGGATCAGGCACTCTAAGTGGGTTATCACTAACAAGCAACAACACAGTAAATGTAGCGAACGGAAACAACAATATCAATATTCATACACGAAATGGTGTGCTATGGCACTTCTGCGCAAACGATTGGAACAACCAAACTCATCTTTGTCCGTTAGCTGGGCAAATTTCTACAAATTACAATCAAAGCTTGATCGTTGGAAAAACGTCATTGTTCGTTGATAAGGTTACACTCTCTGGCACTGCTCAAACGGGGATCAATTATTGAACCTCTTAGATGGTACGCCGGGTGCATCGGAGGTCAGCATGCGAATTGGAAACGGATTAAGTTCTAATAATTGCATGATGACTTGGACACCGGTTGGAAGCGGTTCTAGCAGCAATAAATTACATTTCGATCCATATGGATCATCCAACGCTTTGGTCATCGATTGCAATGGTAGAGTAGGCATAGGTGTTTCATCAATGAAAGCCCCTTTACATGTTGGTGATTCGATTCTTTACACTATAGGCCCTGGCGGATCTGCTTTTGTATATCAATATAACGTCGCCGGCGGTTCTTACTCAAACGTTGGCCTAGGCCCTTCAACAGTAAGCGTCAGCGCCGTATTTTCTAGTTCAATTTGTGTTACGACCAGCGTCTTCGCATCCAGTGATCGACGGTTGAAGGAGGATATCAAACCAATTGATATCACGCTTGATCATTATAACAAACTAAAACCAGTAACGTATCGTTTTAAGAACGAGAACCAATCGCGTTTAGAGTTGATCGCTCAGGATACTCTCAGTGTAGCAAGTGAATTGGTTTCTTTTATAGAAAATGAGGATATGAAGATAGAAGATGAATCATGTGATTTAGATGGCTTCCAATACACTATCGATTATAGTCAGCTTTCAGCTCTCAATGCAGCTGCCATTAAACTAGTGATAACACGGCTCAATGAACTAAAAAACGAGATCGAGGCTATTCGTGAGCTACGTTCGCTCGATAAAAAAAAATAGGAAATCGATTACTATAGAGCAAATGTTTTTACAGACGGTTCCTTCTTTGTTCGTGGCTTATAGGCCCACATCTTGCCTCCTGTCGCGTCCGTTTGCGACGAATTTGATATTTTTTATCTTGAGTTGCCCACATCGTGTCCTTCTTAGGGGTCTCCTTGATGATGAGATCTTTCATGATTGATTTTAACTCAGCTAAGTTTTGATCAGCTTGAAGGTTGTAGAGTCCTCCGCTCTTCGTAACTTGTCGCGTGTTTAGAACAAGCATCTTCTTATATTAATCTCGATATAATATCTTTGAATTCCTTATCTCCAATTAACTTGTTTGAATACATGTCAACGCTAAGTGATTTAAGTTGTTTAATAATCGAAGGATTATCATTGCCTAACATCAGCTCGCCTTTAAGCTTCTCGTACTCCATTTTGAGGTTGGTTAAAGGATCTGGTAGCTCGTCTCTGAAGCTGTGTTGGATATGAGTTGCCGCTAAGATTTCTTTGAATAGGCGTTGGTCATCGACCGATAATCGATCGTATCCGTCTTGACTTATATTTTGGTTATAGACTAAATCCTTGATCATCGCAGCAACGTCTTCAGAAATTGGTCGCTTAGGTCCAACTTTTTGCGGCTTGGATAAACGATGTTAAGCTCTCCTAAGTTGAGATCTGGGATTCGAACAAACTTTGATCCGAGTTGTTTATAAATGTATGCAGAAGCAAGGCCACTACCTTGAATGTCATTTAGATTATAGTATTTTTTCCGTTACGATTTAATGTCTGATAAGGATCTCCTGTAGAACCTTTAGGACGCCCGCGAACCCCCGCGCCTCGAAGTCCTCGTCCTCTCAAGCCATCAACTGTTTCTTTTCGGAACGTGATTTTATAGTTCTTGATAACATAATCAAACAAAGCAAGTGTCTTATCGATACGTGGCTTGTCAGTCTCTTCAACGCTTTTGCTTTTTCAAGTTGATTTTAATAATTCTATTATCTTATCTAATTCGGAAAGCGTATCACTCCAATTAACTCGTTCAAAGAATTCGTTGGATTTTGAATGACTAATGAGATCACCGTAGATGTTTCTAACTCTAAATTCATCTACGTCGTTTTTGTTACTGATATACGAAATAACGTTGAGCTTTATCAAATCTTCCATTGTTTAAAATTGGAACCTGTCTTATAGGAAATGTATCAGCTTCGTGAAATAAGGCGTGGTAAAAATCAGATATGATTTTTCTCGACTCTGCTTCAACCATAGATATTTTACTTGAATCGATCGGACTGTTATCACCAGTCCATTTGCCTTTAAACCAGTAACCAATCTTTTGCTTTTGGAATCTACTAGGATCAGCACTGATTTCCGTTCCTTCATTAGGGACATCATCATATGTTATATTCTTATCTTCAACTAGCTTATGAAAATGATTCAGAGTCTCAATCCACGATATATCACTTAGCACCTTTGTTAAATTTATTTCGGTTTGTTGATTTGTAACGCTTAGATCTCCCTTACTATCGATTATTAGTTCAGTACCATTTAATAAGCTACCATCGCTTAATATCGGACGGACAATAATGTTAGATCCTTTTAGCTTCTTCTTGTATGTCAATAACATAAACGATAGCGTTGCTTTTGCTCGTTTCTCATCCATTTCTGTATTCGAAGAAGCATCTTTAGACCAAATGGCAATACCAGGAAGTTTTCTATCAATTCCTTGAAGTTGACCATCAGCAAGACGTTTCTTTCTCGGATTTGAATACGAATATGCGTTTTTATCCTCTAATCGCATTTCACTCACTTCGTCAACACTGTTCGATTCTGCATCTGAGCGTATATCTTGAATATGTTGTGCAGTTGCCATCCAATCGACAAACTTAGATGCTGAACGTTTGTATGTTTTATAGTTATAAAGATGACCATCTTTGCCAATGTAACGAACGGTATCCGTAGAACCATTTGTCTTAATAGGATGAATTTTTAAAGAAATCCAATTCGTATTTGATTTGTATAATTGCTTAATCCATCTTTTAGCGATAAACTCTTCAGTTATTTCACTAGTTGATGGTATTTCACTATTTGATGGTGGTGCCTGCGTTCCTATTTCTGCTGTTATAGGCTCCATTTCTGCATTAACATCACCAATATTTTGCCTGACGTAGTCGGCCCGGACGGGGACTTCGTCCCGCGTCTTTTGCTCATTACTCACTGGGATTTTATTCTTTTTTAAAAGTCCATCACTAACCTTAGCAGAAGCGTCATATTCAGTTTGAGTTGAAATATCTTGCTTCTGCTTTAGTGTAGTGATGGTATTATCAAGTCGCTTGCCCAATTCGTCTCGGCGAACATAACGCGTTTAAGATTAGCTTGCTTGACACGCAATTGTGACTTTTGAAGCAATTCTAGACGTTTACGCTCACGTTGAGCGAGATTGTCGAAAGATGGAAACATGTTGGCTTTCTTCTTATATATCACTACTGAGATTTGAATCTAGATTTATATTTAATTGATTCGGGGATAGCACCATCAGTCCACCCATTAATTGAATATTTATGAACGATTTCGTTTCTTCTTTTTAATAAAGCTTCGTAATATGGTAATATCTCATCAATCGGTAGATCGAATAGAGCCTCAAGTTGATTCTTAAATTTATCATCTTTGATTACGTGACGATATGCCCGAGTGGTCGGATCTATTTGTTGGATGTGAAATTTAAAGTAATCGAGCCGCTGGATATCAGTGATCATGCCATGAAAACGATTGATTTTATCACAGTAGAGTCTGACGCGTCGATGCATTTTGCTGAGCTCCTTACGTTGCATATGAATTGTAGAATCCTTATCATGTTGAGTACATAAACCACTCTTTAGGGCGTTCCTTGAGCATTGGATATTATTGTTGGTGGTAGCTTTACACTTATTCATTTTGAAGTATATATATATTGAGAAATATAAAACTATGGATTCAGCTTTAATATGGATTGATCTCGAAGAGGTGGAACCATTCGATAACTCTAATATTGAAGAAGAAGCGTCTAAGTTGTTTGAGATTAAAAGAAAACGTAAAGTTGATGTAGTATCTCCACCGAAAACGTTAGTTAAAAGAATGTATAGACCGGTCAAGCTACCTCGCGATTTTACTTCTTTAACGATTTGAGAAATATTCTTTCTCGACGGTTGATAGTTCGTTTTTATTGATCAGTCGCAAATTATCTTGATTTTCCCAGGTTGGCTCGTCGTATCCTTTCCATTTGATTAAATACTTATTTTTACCAGATTGCATTTTTTGTGATCAATTATTCGTTCGACTTCAAAAATATCACCTTTCTTCGTTTCAGCTTCTGTAGGTGAGTCGTTCACTGATTTAAGATCGTTTGGTGACTTGTAGAGAGTATGACCATTCCTTGAACGAATTTGAACTCGGTATCCATCAATTCCAACGATCGTATAGACGGCTTTGCTCCATCGAGCAGCTTCTTTACCAAACGTCTGCTTCTTAAGTCGATATAGCACATTTGCCCCAACTTCGAACTCATTCTCAACTCTCTCTGCTTCACCTTGATTATGTTCCAGCTCTGACTCAATTACTTTACCTTTGGCCTCGTTTGGGGTCATTTTAATCGAGCGATGAAACGTGCTGTTATAGTTTTCGATAACATCGCTGATAAGCTTTTGCGTAATCCTCTTGGGAGACATCTTAGTTAGTCTCTGCTTCAAGGTCCTGTTGAATCGTTCGATTTTACCCATGGTTCCATGATCACCCGGTTCGTTGTTGTAGTGCTCAATGTTTTTAGTTTGGAAGAATTCTTGAGCCTGTGAGTTCATGAACTCGCTTCCATTATCGCTTGTCAGGATATCAACTGTGTGATGTTGAACAAATGCTTTAAGCGCTGCTAACACAGTTGCTGCCGTCTTGTTTGATAAGAGCTTTACCTACCCCAACCTTGAGTTGATGTTGATAGCAGTCAAAATTGGTCGTTTCTCCCAAAACGCAAGATCCATTTGCCACGAATTGGGGTTGTGTGAAGCTATTTTGAAGCCATCAAATCGCTTCTTCTGATCCTGAAATCGTTGAATGTCCGTCTGGTTAGCATACCACTCCTTTACGATTTTGATAGTAATTTTAGGGTCTAACTCTTTTGCCTTATAATACAGAGCTTGAGCTCCGATAAAGCCGGTTTTGGGGTCATAGTATAACTTTGACAGTAGCTGATCCATAGCTCTATATGGTAATGGAACAAAAAACTTCCCTGCCAGGTAGTTGTTTATATATCAAGCGGTTCGGTAGTGATACCATCTGCAAGTACTCGACGTTTGTCATAGTAGTAGTTGAGCGCTGTTTTGGTTTGAGTATAGGTGATGATAGACTTGGTTTCTTTCGACAGTCTGAACCCCTTGTTTGTACCTTGTAGCGTGATGCGATCCCGTACAACAGTCTCAAACCCATCAGGATTAAGTACATCAATATTGCGACCACGCCCCTGCTGTATACCCTTAGCACTGACTTTGACCTTGTGCTCCTCGTCAGGCAGGTAGCAGATGTAGTTCTTAGAGGATAATGAGACCATTGCATCACCTCGCCACTCTTCCTTGAATAGACCAGGCATGCGGCGATCCAACTTAGCTACCTCTACGTTGTAGTCTCGCGGGAACCACTCATACTTATGCTCATCGAAGTGATCAATTAGTTCAGGCTTGATACACTCTTTGAATGGATTATCGCAGCTGAACGCGATATAGCCACTATCCGTGTCCATCTCCTGATATTGAAAGTCTGAACGATCGAAGTAGAAGTCTATGCAGTCATAGTAGAACTGAAGCATACGTAGCTTAGCGAGCTGATAGATAGCAATCGACAAATGGATTGGGTTCTTGTTGTTGAGGCGACGCTTTTTCATCGTAATCTCACAAGAATCATTAAGCGCCTCCAAACCGTGGAACGTAAAGTGTTCGATCTTGCTCTTAATAGCTTTGTCGTTCGACTCATACTTGACCTCTTTGTGCTTGCTCATATCCATTCCAGATCGGCCAAAAGCACTGTTGCCTACAAGTTTCATCATCTCAGCAATCATCGCCTTCGACTTATCAACATCACGCTCTCGTCGAGCGTTTGATACAGCCTCCATAAAAGGATCAAAAGCCTTGTGAGAGCTGGCCTTAATAAAGCAGTAAGTCTTAGTGATCTCCAAACCGTGGGAAAGATACCATTTAAGCAAAGGTGCGTATAAGAGAATCTTTCACCAAAGTAGCTACCTATAAGCTTACGAGCTGGTTTTGCTCGGCTTTGCTTACGCGCCTCGTTGTACTTGTACATGTGATGACCAATAACACTCTCATCAGCACAATCGATTAGCGTGTTTTTGAAAATTGGAGTCATCTCACTAAGTAGCCTTTAAGATTGTCTGGAGTTTGAATATCACATTCGAGGAATCCGAAAATCTTATCAGCAACGATGTCCTTGACAATGTCATCATAAGCCTCGATCGTAGTCAATCGTCCGCATGGCATCTCATTACCAAGTGCCCATAGGTATAGAGCGTTAGCATCGTATCCGATAATTTTCTTACAGAGCTTACCTCCACGAATCTTCGTCTCATTGCGCTTAGCAGCAGCATAGAGCGGCACCACATCTAGAGCCGAATGGATTTTTACCCATTCAAGATGAAAATACCGCATTAAACAGTCGTTTAAACCATTTTTTTATTGTGAAAGTATATAAAGGTATAAAGAAGTATAAAACAGAAGATAACGACGAGAGTGTTATTAGATGTCTTATATTGATGAGAATGCTCTTTTTAACTACAAGAACTCTAATACAGAATCAAATATCTAATATCCATAGGAGGTGAAAACAATGGCAAGACTGCTAGACACCATATATAGAATAGAAGGCTCCTTTTAACTACAAGGATTCAAATACAGAATCAAATACCTAATATTCATAGGAGGTAAAATATACTTAATATACACCAATGTCGCCGAAAAATCTCACATACAAATCTGACAACACATTTTTGACCAAGTACTACCTTAATATAAATATTTAAATATCAAGATCATAATTAATAAAGTCTGATCCTGATGTTTAAACTACTCAGTATATAAATAAACTTTTGATATTAGCGATGTGCAACTACATTATGAATTAATTATTTTTTTATCAGATTACTCTACCTCCTATAGTATATAGATAACAATGACAACACTAACATTTGGTAAATTTAAAGACAATAAGACTAAAACTCTAGATTATATTAAGAGAGTCGATCCCAAATATCTCGATTGGTTACGCAACAATCAGTTCGTTAAAGAGAAATGCTCACGACTACTCAAAGAGTTAGAAACCATCAATTAACTACAACCTGCAAAAGTCAAATTAAAAAAATATTTTTTTGTTCATCGAGTCAAAATAGTGTTTTATTTTTATGAGAGAGCCTAATTAGCTACATAATTATCTACCTCGCCTGTGAGACGATTATAAGTCATTTCATTTTCATGGGCAACGATAACGATCAGATTACAATCCTGAGACGATGCGTTCGTTCCCTTAATCTGAAGCGACTGAGGAACATCCTTTTCGGTTAAACGAGACACGTCGGCGACGAGTACACGATTAGTCGAGGCCCATGTTTTGAAATCAATTAGACCATTCGATAATTCAGGCGTCATATCACCGTTAATAGCCGACAGCTTCGAGAATTCGTCACAGAAATTCTGGAAATCATACTCATGATTTAGATCAAACACTTGACTGTTGCCAATGCGTACATTAAAGTTACGAATAGCAGATCCAGGCTGAACGGTCCACGGTGCACTATCGAAAGGAGATTGAAACTGTTCGACTGTATCAAAAGGCGCTGTTCCTTAGCGAAAGGAAGCACCGCAACGTATTTAACGTTTTTGAGACTAGCCGAAAGCTGTAGATCAAACGATTTACCAGCTTGAGCTCCTTGAGCCGCTCCAAAGTGTTGGGCATAATAATCGAGATAACGAATATTCTTTGTAGGTTTAGAGATGATCGTGGTAGGATTCTCTAGATCAACGAATGGAACATATAGTCGGCACGTGGTAAATGGAAAATAAGTACTATTAACAACATCTTCAAGCGAATTAGTGATAGCACCCCAAGCAACAGTAATTTGCGTAGCGACATCAGGGAAAACAGTCTCATTCGGGGCTCCGGTGCTAGCCGATGTAACCATAATAGGGCAAGTAGAGCCACTTTGACGAGTTGTAGAAGCTAGAGTCATGGCCTTAGCAGTCCCTAAATTAATAACAGCCGATCCACGGTTCACACGCAGACGGATCTTGATCTGAGGCGACCCCATGAGATCAAGATCTTTGAAAATCGGGTGAAGATCAACAAGCTTAATCTTGAGCATATAATACCAAGAACCAGCAATAGATCCAGCCGTAGCGACTCCTGCTTTGAAAGCTCCTCGTCCAAACTGATTAGCGATATCATTTGAAACAGCCGCATTGGCAACCGTAGGCCAACCGTTAGTTACAGCGTTCGCTACTGGAGGATTAGCCAATAGTCGCTTCACGAATCCTTCATTCGCACCAAGGACAGCACCACCAGTAGCCACATCGCCGATAGCGTCAGCGATATTAAGAGCATTGCCCGTAGTTGCAGCAACGTTGCTATATCCATTTCCGAGAGTGGAAGCAGCACTTTTATGAACAAGCGATCCTACGCTATCTGGGTAGAGAAAGCTTTCAGCGCCGTGCTTAGCCATATAGTCAGCGCTAGTCTCAACTTGAGCACGTAGATTATTGATAAACATCTTATGTTCGTTCATTGATAAGATCGACTTGCCATTGAGCTCTAGAGACATAGCATCAATTACATTCCATACTCCGCATTTCATGCCTACTGAGAGGCGATTAGCCGCACTAGTGAGAGCCTGAGTTCCGTGAGTGTTCTTCATACTGACGAGGTAAGGAAGAAGTATATAACTATCGCGAAGACATGCAAAGCCTTCCGCACCATTGAGTTGGCTAGTTGCATCTAGCGTAATAATACCATTTGCATAACTGCCTTGGTTAATATCGATAACATGCGAGATTCGCTTGTTAGAGGATACTTTACATCCGGATCGCTTTTTAGCGATGATTGGTAGAGAAACTGATCAGCTAGCTGTGTGTCACTCATCTTAAAATAATTCGTTCTATATACGATCATCTATAGATGAAACCAAAATTAAATAATGGCGCAACTGATTAAACCAGTAACGTCCGATCATGATCTGATTGAATTAGCAAAAATAATTAATGTTGATATTGATAATATCTATGAATCCAACGAGATTACCAAGCCTATCCGCAAGGTAGGTACCTTCGTAATCCTATTGAGACCTCCTGATCTTGAGATAGGACACTGGACATGCATCGTAGATGGTGTTTATTTTGATAGTATGGGCGAGGGGCCTCCTAGACACTATGGAATAAAAAAATACAACGAGATTCAACTTCAAGGTACTAAAGATGATTATTGCGGCATATTTTGCTTATTGTTTATTTACGCTAAACAGAAGAATAGAATGGATCTACTGAAGAGGTTTATTAATTTAAATATAACCGTGCTTTAGCTTTTAATTATATAGAGCTTGTTCGAAAAGAAGCAATCATGTATCGTGAATTAACGATCTCGAGTGAAATACCTAAGGCGAAGCTAACCAAAGCTTTCAAAACTGGAAAACTAAGCTTAACAAAGGCTGAGCTTAAGGGTTCTGGTGCTATTATACATTTGCATCCATCGAGTTATGAGAAGGCGCTTAAGGCTCAAAAAGCGGGTCGTGGAGTTAGATTGGACGTTACACGCCATGAAATTAAGAAAGGCTATAAGAAGCTCCAAGGTTCCTCGGTTTGGGAAAAGTGTGGAGCGGTATTAAAACAGGTTTTAAGGCTCTTAAAGACTCTGGCTTGTTGTCGCGAGCCGTAGATGCAGCTGTTCCTGCTTTGGCTACCTATGCTGGTGCTCCTCAAGCTGCAATCCCTGCACGAGCTGCTATTAAATCAATGACTGGAGTTGGCGTCGATAGCGATAGCGAATCGGATAGAGAGGGCGGTCGACTTACCTTAAACGATGTCAAAACAAGAGGTAAACAAGCTCTTCGCTACATGAAAGATCGAGGTATTGCAACTGATCTCATAGATCTAGCTGAACGCAAACTCATTGAGAAAGCAACCAAGCCTGAACATGTAGATATGATCAAACAAGTTCGTAAGACCGTAAAATCGAGATACGGCGTCGGCGTCCCTAAGAAGACTAAGAAGTTTGTTAAAGGTAGCCAGGAAGCAAAAGATTACATGACTAAGATTCGAGCTATGAGAGGCAAGAAGACGAGTGGCGTTCGGGGTAGAGAACCTGCGGGAGGATCATTTTCACTCGGGAAAAGTAGTATGAAGGCCGGAGTTTTAAGATGTCAGGCACCGGTATGCGAGGCTCTTCATTTCGTTTGTAAACTATCAATTTAAAAAAATAAGCATTTTTTATCTAAATTCACGCGGCCTAATCAATAACATGATTGATACAGATACATCTCGAAAATGAATCTGTTCATCATTTTGATTCCAAATGGATATAGTAAGACTAGATCGAGCTCCGTCATTGAGTTTAACCCAGGCGTAGTTGCTAGGTCTATAGTAAATCAATTGACCGATTGAGGAATCACCACGATCAAAAAAGCTGCTAATAAATCACCGGATACAACGTAATCGTTTTTAATTGCATCACAATGTACTACATAAGAACTAGTCGGATGAACCTGAGGAACAATATTAGATAAAAGAGAGGTAGCGATCGTTGTTGGAGTGGTTGGATACGTTCCAAGAGCGAATCCGAGTACCTTTCCAAAACTAGCGTTATCAATAATCAGTCGAGGTACACGAGACGTAGATGGTAAACCTGATCCAGATGAGCTATAAAGCCCCGTTGATGGACGCGTATAGCTTCCAATCGTAGTCGGGGTAGGAGAGCAATCAAGCTGACAACTGTAATACGTACTATTTTCACTAATTTGAATAAAGAATACATTATTACCATCTCCATCGATCAGATAAGCTCCAGCGCTTACCAAAGCAGCTTGGATTTTTCGATTGATATCAGCATATCCGTACCAGCCATCTTGAAGATTTACATTAACTAGAGATGTTGTACTACCCGTAGGGACTTCAATCTTAAACGAGTTGTTACCAAAAGCTAAGCTATCAATATTGAAATCACTACAAAACAAGGATATTGATTGAACAGCGATATCATTATCTTTAAAATTAACGGACGAACCAGCGAATTCGTATCTATATGTATTATTTAATCCATTCTGAACTAAGTTCGTGCTATCAAGCTTAATGAAGCTTGCCATACTTGTTCTATTAGAGCACGCGGGCGTGAATTATTTACGCTCAAGTGCGAAGTGTCAGCTTAACAAGTTCTCTAAGCTCCGCTCTATATTAATGTATTGATTTATATTTCAGGATATTAATTAAGCAAGATCCGGATCGATCTCCTTATCAAAGTTATAACGTAGTTTAGAGCGCACTGAATCAATGAAAAGCATCTGACCTTTTCTATCACCTGTAGCTTTATTATAATACCTAACGATATCATTTTCATTAACGCCACGAATATTGAAATCAGTCATAAGCAGCTTTAGATCACGCTTACTGTTAGCCCTTAAGATCGCTACATATTCGCAGTTGAGCCTGATCATCTTGTCAGTGCCAAACCAACTGTGACTTAGGAATATCGTACTAAGTAGGAAATGTCGCCCGCGAGTGAAATAGTGGGAGAAGACATTCTTTTGGAGCCCCTTATCATTACTGAAATCATCAATGATCACAAGCTCTGGCTTCTTGCCGGGAGTTTTACGGATTGAATCGACTTGAGGTGGCTCATCGTGAAATGTGATGAATCCTTCCAATTTATCTCTAAGATAGTCATAGAGCTCTTGATTAGGATTACGAGCAATGATATGAAGATGACTAAAAACGTGAGGACTATGTTTTAAGATATGCATGCAGAGATTGTTCTTACCGCTGTAGGAGGGTCCTAGTATCACCATACGAAATAGCTTCTTGATACCTAATTCTTTGATATCACCGACCGTAGCGCTTTTATATTTACTCGGGAGCGCAGCTCCATAATCAGCAATTTCGCTCATTTTTTAAAGTGTTACTATATAGTATCGATAAGAAAATGAGTGGCTTCGTATATCCACCTTCATTATTTGATTCTGGAATCTACAATCCGAACAACTATCTCTCTCAAGATCAGACCGGCTCTCTATCGTATGCTTATGCACAAACGTTATATCTAAGCAAAAACGATTACCGTCTATCCTATTTGACCGGAGTTAGTGTCGGTCAAGCAACTATTGGTTTAGCTCTTGTTCCTGATGATAATCTCGATATTAGTGGTCTCGGTACTATCTCTTGCTCAGAATTACTAATCGGTGGAGAACCTATCACATTCAATTTACCAAGCTACTTAACTGGAATTACGGAAGGTGTAGGATCTCCGGGCAAAGCACTTGTCCTTAATAGCTCTGCTAATATTGTATCCGGAGTAGCTAGCATGATGCTAAGCGGTACGTTAAGTGCTGCTTCTTTAGTCGGAACATTATCGACTTCTTCTCAGCCGAACATTACATCTTTAGGAACGCTAAGCTCCTTAACAATTGGTGGTAATCTGACTTTTACTGGTTCTAGTCGATCATTAACTGGTTTGACTACTTTAAGTCTATCTGGTACTCTGACGAGTGGAACGATCAATGCTACTACATTTCAACAAAGTGGCGTGACGTATAACCTTGCTAGCTTTTTGACATCGATACCATCTTCAATATCACTTTCGAGTATTAGCACATCGTCACTTATTCAGAATGGAGTATCTTACAATCTATCTAACTTCTTGACATCGGTACCGTCTTCAATATCAGTTTCAAGTATTAGCACATCGTCACTTATTCAGAATGGAGTATCTTACAATCTATCTAACTTCTTGACATCGGTACCGTCTTCAATATCACTTTCAAGTATTAGCACATCGTCACTTATTCAGAATGGAGTATCTTACAATCTATCTAACTTCTTGACATCGGTACCGTCTTCAATATCAGTTTCAACGATTTCTTCAGGTACTATATACGGAAATTTACAAACGGCTTCACAGACTGCTATAACAGAGATTGGAACTCTCGGTTCGCTTAATGTCAGCAATTCTATTAATTGTAGTTCGCTTACCGTCAACGGTGTTTCTATTACAACAAATGGTGGAGCTACTTCGAAGGTTTTCTCTGTTACACCTGGATCTAACCATGCCGCGGCGAGCCGTCACGGAGAGTACAATCTGTGCATCGATAATGATAAAGATACTATCGGAAGTAGCGCGGGTATATCATTCGCTATTGATACTGCTTCTGATGCTTCGTCAGGTCTCGCAATGACACCAAGTGCAGTAATATTAGCTAGAAGAACAGGAGGTAGTTTTGCTTTATCTGATCTTAGCTTCTCGACACGTTCAGCTGATTTAGTCACGAGTCCGTTAACGGAAGGCTTCGCTTGCACCAGGATGGAAGAATCTCTTTTGGAAACGTGGTAGGAAGCCAGGATTGGAACTTTATGCGTGGATCGTCGTGTGGTTTGCGCATTGGTGTGCGAGAATCGGTTAAAGATTGTATCACGATTCAATATAACTATACCGGATCTGGTTACAATGCGAACTATCTTTCTTTTGATAATTACGGAACTAGCAACGCTCTAGTCATTAAATCTGATAATTGGATAGGTATTGGTACAAACACCCAAAGTCAGTTTCACTGTGTCTCATCTATTTGGTGTAACGAGTGGTTCCATTCGAAAGCAAATGGCGTTTCGGCAGCTCTATCATGGCGTGGTTCATCATACTCATCTTATGTGGGGAT
>JAAVTI010001256.1:0-26230 GCA_011947335.1 Phytophthora constricta | reverse complement strand
TCACAAGTGACGAGTCTCGAAGAGACCTCGGGAACGACAGTGTCGCTGTGGCCTGTAAGGCAAGCGATCCCGCAGAGTGCTGAAGCTGAGGCTCACACAATTAAGGGTGGTCGAGCAGGGGCTCCCACAACGCAGGGCGTTCGAGCTGAGGCAGCTCACGCGAACCAGGGTGGTCGAGCAGGGGCTCCCACAACTGAGGCGGTCAAGGGCGAGGCGCCACCCGCCAAATCGGCGACGAGGTCGTTGTTCCTGCTTTCTAGACAGGGTCTCTGGTGGTAGTGGATGCCCTCACGGGCAAGCGGAAGGAAGGAGTGGAATGGCCCCGCTTCCAAGATATCCGAGCTGCTGGAGCTCGAGGAGCTTTCGTACGTGGACTTTCTGAAGTCACTCATAGCGGGAGATTACGAGGAGATGGTCCTTATTCGCAGTGAACACGACCTTCTGGACCTCAACACGTCTTCCGTCATGGACCCTGAAGTGTTGGAGGAGGAGCGGGTCTCGCAGAGACAACAGCAATATGGCTCTGCCATACTCAAGGACCCCACGGATCCATACTACCCTCTTTTGAAGCAGTTCTCGGACTGGTCAGCGATAATCCTCCTACGGAGCTGCCACCGGATAGAGGTGTGCAACGCGAGATCGATCTCGTACCCGGTACTAAGTATTGCACCACACGGCAATGGCCGCTACCAAAAGAACAGGTCGATGTGATCGATGCTTTCTTCGCTGACAAGTATGCCGAAGGCAACGTACGAGAGTCCAAGTCGCCACACTCGTCTCCGACGTTTTGCGTGAGGAAACCCAATGGGAAGTGGCGCATGGTACATGCCTTTAATAAGCCGAATGCAGCCACGATTCCGGCGTCCACGCCAATTCCTAGAAAGGATGTGTTGCAGAACAACATGGCCGGCTGCACCATCTTCAGTGCGCTCGACATGGTCGATGGGTATTACCAACTGCTGATGCGGGAGTCAGACATCCCTTTGACGGCGGTGAGTACTCCCAGCGGGATGTTGTGGGAATGGCTCGTAATGCCCCAAGGGCTGTCGAATGCACCCGCAACGTTCAATCGACTGGTAACCAAGCTCTTCAGGCCGATGCGGCAATTCGTACAGACGTACTTTGATGATATCTTCGTGCACAGCCACGCCATGGATGGCAAGACCGCCGACGAAGTTCACATTGAACATCTGCGGCAGGTTCTGACGTGCATGCGCGAAAATCGCCTGTATGCCAACATCAACAAATGCATCTTTGGTGCTGAAGAGATACCCTTCTTGGGATGTTTCCTTGGGAAGGATGGTATGCGGGTTGACCCGGGGAAGGTAGAGGCCATTGCGCAGTGGCCAGTGCCAGACTCCCAAAGGATTTGCGCAAGTGGCTTGGCCTGGCCAACTACCTGCACAAATACAGCGCAAACTATGCCGAGATGGCACGACCACTGACGACCCTCCTTAAAAGGATGCGGAATGGTCGTGGAGCGACGAAGCACAGCAAGCCTTCGAGGCCATCAAGCACAGCTTGCAGACCGCGCCAATACTGGCGTTACCTGACGAAGATCGTCCGTTCAGTGTCGTTTGCGACGCGTCCGACTTCGCCATAGGCTGCGCCTTGTTACAAGCGGATGCCGAGGGCAGGGAAGAGTTATTTCTTTCCAATCCCGGCAGCTGAAAGCGGCGGAAAAGAACTATCCTGTCCACGACAAGAAACTCTTGGCGATGAAATACGCGCTTGTCAAGTTTCGGGTTCATCTGCTTGGCAGTAGCCCTTTGTCATTTACACTGACCATGCCTCCTTGAGGACAGCGACGTCGTCGCCCCACCTTTCGCAGCGCATGGCGCGGTGGCTCTCCTTCTTTGCGGAGTACAACTTCACGGTGGCTTACAAGCCGGGCAAGCAGAATGTCCTGGCGGACGCACTCTCCAGGAGACCGGACTATGAGCTGGCTCACGTAACCTTCCTCGAATCGCCGCTCCATGAGCTGATCCGCGCGACATACAGTCAGGACGATGGCCTACGCGATATGATCGTGGCGCTGAGCGCCGACGAGAAACTGGTTCAGCTCACTGCTCGGCAGCGGGCGCGCCTACCGCTATAACCTGGCCGACGGCCTGCTCTACTATCAAGTAGACCGGGGAGGAGCCCCGGCTTGTGGTTCCCCACGACGAAGACATCAAGCACCGTATCCTCTATGAGACACACGACATACCGCTGAGCGGTCACCTCGGACGCGAGAAGACGTATTCGTCGGTAGCCCGAGGCTTTGGTGGCCGCACATGTACAAATGGGTGCGGCGCTACGTCAACACGTGCGAGACGTGTCAGCGCGTTAAACCCGCTTCGTCTTCATCGGCTCCGCTTATGAGCTTGCCGGTTCCAACCGACTGCTGGCGCTCCGTGAGCATGGACTTCATCTTCGAGTTGCCGCCCGATGGGCGAGGCCACTGGCATCTTGGTCTTCGTTTGCCGGTTGAGCAAAATGGTGCGGCTTGCCGCGGTCAAGAAGAGCGTCACGGCGCCGCAGACTCAACTGTTTGTGGACAACGTCTTCTGACACCATGGCCTCCCTGAGGCTTTCGTAAGCGATCGACCCACGCTTCGTCTCCTATTTCTTGGAGCATCTGTTCCGCCTGCTAGGCACGCGGCTGGATATGTCCACGGCGGACCATCCACAGACCGATGGTCAGACTGAGCGGGTGAACCGCGTTCTGGAGGATGTCCTGCGCAGCGCCTGCGTGGCAGAACCCACCAAGTGGAGTGCGCTTCTTCCACAAGTGGAATTCGCATTGAACAATGCCGTGCATGCGTCGAACGGCTTTACGCCGTTCTACGTCAATGGCCTACGGCACCCTCGCACGACGCTGGCGTTGCCACCGGCTTCCGGTGTGATTGGGGAAAAAGACTGCCGTCGCGGACCCAAGAAGCCTAAAGGGCTTGCGTCCGCCCGTAAAACGGATTCTGTTAGCCTTTATTGAGGATGGCGCAGCGATCATAGGCGTCCACGGGAATGCGTACACGCTGAAACTTGCCGTCGGCAATGGCGATCCGACGTTTTACGTCGGTATGCTGAAGGAGTATTATCGCTCGACGGAGGATCGGGATCCTGAGGAACAGCCTGATCCGCCGCGAGCTGGCGCAGAGCGCGCTGCAACACTCGCTGCATCACCTCCTCCTGTGGAAGGGCTATCGGAGGCGCCTGAGAGGCAGCAACAGGGACTTCCTTCAGCGCAGGTGTCGCCGGAGCGGTCGCAGATCTCGCATTGCGGTCCTCCAGCGCCACCATGCGGTCATACAACGACCGAAGCCACCCACGGTGGTCGTCTAGGGCGCGCAAGACGTGGTAGTCGAACCGCTCCGCTCCCTCGATGCGCTCAAGAAGCCGACGCTGTTCATCGTCCATCCGGGCGAGGCGCTCGCAGACCACGAGGGCCATCCGATATCCCACGTGCAAGGCGCCGATTGCCCTCCGTCTGGATCTCCAGAACGACATGACGACCACGCAGACCAAGCAAGTCTGCTCGCTGGACCTCGAGAAGGGACTGACAACTTTCCACGGCCTCACGGAGGCTCTGCAGCTGACGAGGCGATGACGAAGGCGCGCCACCAGGAGGAGCAGCGCCGAGTCGAGCGCTCGCTTGAGACCACCCGCCTCTGTTGGACGGCGAGGGCGAACCACACTATCTCGTGGAGAAGCTGCTCCGCCTTCGTAAGCGCGGTGGCGCCTACCAGTATCTGGTGAAGTGGCGCGGCTATCCGAGTGCTCATAGTACGTGGGAGCCGGAGCATATACCCGTGGAGGACTGCGCCGACATCGTGGCCGCTTTCCTGAGCTCCCACGGGGACGGTCGGCGCTAACAGCGCCGAGAACACGCTTTGGCTCAAACGGCTGAGACTGCCGCGACCTCTACACCTTGGTCACCACCTCCTCGAGGATAACGTTCGGCGTCGACAGGTCCCGCTCAAATACTCGGCCGCTCCAAGTACGGTTCGCCATCATCTTTGCCATGCAAAGCGCAGACGTCGCTGAGCGAGCCAGTCCAGCCGATGCGGCGATCGAAGGAACTCCCGAACGGGATACCCCAAGTGCTGAAGCCAGTCCTCGAACTGGAGCTCGCTATTTTGGCGATTTAGCGGGGTGTCCTCTTAGAGGACAATAGGACATTCTTCATAGTGCTCCACGTGACGTCCCGGGTGTCGACTCTCATCGAGATAAGCGCCATACTCCGAGAGAGTCCACCACCGCAGCGCCAAGAGTTGTTCGCGAGTCCGAGGGATGCTTTCTCGGTCGCGGTTGAGCGTCCGCTGTTGGTCGGACTCATCCGTTGCCGCGTTCATACGGCTGAGAAGATGCTGGAGATTGGTGGGTTGAAGATCCCCAGCGGGGACATCGTCTCCAGGGCAGATGTTGGAGAGGACTCGGTGCTCCGACGGAGTGCGCGCAGGAGTTGTCGGCGGCTCGTGCCGTTGAACTGCAGCACGGCTGCGCGGCATACTTGGGCTTCCGGGGTGAATGGGTTGCTGAGTCGAAGTCAGTTGTGGCGACGTGGGGGGGAGTTGCGCCCTTTGGGCACTGCCCCTCCTCCGCGTCCGAAGACTCAGAGTCAACATCGCCGGAGGCGTCTTCAGGGTCCGCATCGTCGGTAACAGGATGCGAAGATGCGGCCTCGGGAACGCGGGGTGCAGGCTTGGTGGCCCCACCGGCTTCTCATGACACTACTGCGGCTTCCAGCTCCGTCCTTCTCGCTTGTGCGAGCCTCGTCCTGTGAATCGTCGGGAAAATCGTCGGCCGTGGCCGTCGGAATGCCTTGGAGGCTGTGGCGTGATCCGGAGCTGTCGCTATCACGATCGTCGTAAGGGCCCGGGAGGCGGACTTCGTGGCGTTTGCGTCGACGCGCAGCGGCCCTCGCGGATCGTGCTCGGTCGCGGGCGATAGCAGACTCTCCAGCCCCAGACGGCTTCGTGGGCGGGGTATTCGTTACGGCCTTGCCGTCGGATGTGTCGGCAGGCGGCGAGGTTGTCATCGTGAAAAGCCCGAGGGGCAGGCTTGAGCTTGTTAGCATCAGTCGCGGTATGAGGCAGTGCCTCGAGGTCGTTGACCACGCTGCTGGATTCACCTTTCTCCGAATAATGCGGTGTTTCCAGTTTGGGTGTGGGAGGGTGTAACGGGGCCACGCAGTGGCTAGCGCTGGTGGCGCGGGACCAGGGCAACAGGTTTTGACCCGGACAAACGGGATCTGGTCATCTGATTAGCCAGGGTCTGTGTGGTGCACACATCGGCTGTTAAGTACGCACCAACAGCTAAGTACGGATGTGTGGCACTCAGTAGCGTTCTCGAGTATCTGTTGAGGCTCTTCGTCCACGGGTTCTCTCAGCTACAATGAGCTCAAAAATTGTTTTAATTAGCAGCGGTGCCTGAGTAGCTGCTTTTCAGCAGCTTGTATTGCTGTTTGTATTGCTAGTTGCATTGGTGCTTCCATCGCTACTTACTTTGATGCTTCCATTGCAGCTTGCATTGCTGCTGGCTTTGATGCTTCCTCTGCTACTTATATTACGACTTATATTACTGCTGGCATTGCTATTATTTCCTCATCCGCTGCTGCGTTATACATCGACCATGCTCACACGAAGCGAGTCCGAGTAAGCCACTTTCACGATAGCAAATACTTGCTACAGTGCGCGCGGAATCATACCGGGGTTGGCATGCACCGAAGGCCATCAGCACGGTGTTCCAGCTCTCCTTCATTGTTGCCCACCATGATGTTTTTTTACCCGAACCTGTATGTACGTACGCCGTGATGCTGGCATTGTTTTCGTCAGTAAAAGACACATCCAGCGGCTCGAGCTGCGCATACATTCCCGCCTGCGTACTCTGTGCTTCGAAGGCCTGGTCGAACGCTAACGCCTTGCCAGAGTGTGTCACCAGCGCGTTATTCGGCAGATACTGCTGCTGCAGCACCTTCTCTCTCAGGTTCACATCGTCCACCACCATGGCGATCGCGTCCTGCGTGGTGAGCATCACTTTGTCCCGTTCATCTGCGACCTGCTCCTTCAGCTTCTGCTCCCTTAGTAACTCGTTCTCCTGCACAATTTGCTCCGCGTCCACGGTGTGCTACTTCAGCTCCTGCACCTGCACTCTCAGCGTCGAGTGCTCCTAGATCACGCTGCTCTGCAGCGCCTTGGCGACCTTGAGCTTCGTGTGCAGCCGCTTGCGCTCGTATTCGAGCTCCAGCAGCCGGTTCTGGAGGGTGGCCTTGTGTCTGCTGATGCCGTGCGTGTTAATGGTGCTGGAACGCTGGATGCCTCTTCCCGGACGCCTTCAGCTGCACCTACAGGATCTACTTCATTGCGCTCATGTCCCTGCTCGCAGTTCGCTAGAAAATTGACGTTTAAAACACCGTTACGACCATCAAATTGCGATTGACCTCACCGAAATGTCGCCGCACCTACGAAAATGGATAACATGAGGTGCCAACATGCTCCAAAATCGGAGGCAATCATGCGTCGTAAGCGGGGGTATTTCTATCGCTAGATTCTAATAATACTGAAGCCAAACCAACGGTCAGTCATACAAAAACTACGATAATACTGCAGCCACTAAATGCTACATTATGTACCGAATTCAAGCCGATACATCCCATATTTAGTCTTCTTAGAAAATCCAGCACGGTGATTGGCCCCTCAGGGCCTTGTCGATACTTACTCAGCCGTTTTTGTTGCGATAAAATATACGCGAGGCGACCCTCCGCGCGCAGTTTCGACCGATACTTACCGCAACTTCTCAGAGAGGTTGAGGACACGAGAAGTCGCTAGCGTGTAAGTATGACAATAATTTACATCAACGAGGAAAGCGAGCGTAGTACGTGGTTTCTGATGAGGTACTCGTGGGTAAGGCGGGAGCTTTGGGAACTAAACGAGGTGCCCTGTTGAAGTGGCCTAAATTGCGCCTTTTTGCAAATTTAGAGTGAGGCCGTCCCCTATCTAGCACGGTCCAATACAAAGTGAAAGTGACGAGTTTGCAACTGTTTGTTTTAAACAACAACAAAAACCAAAAACGAAGCTTTTAGAGTTTCTAAGTCATTTCTATCGCCGCGCACCTGTAGTGCTCTCAGTTCTCTTGGAGCTGAGAGAACACTGTGGTTCCTAGGTTCGTGTTAGTTAAGTTAAAGCAATAAGGTAGTTGAGGGCCACTCAAATGAGTGGCGTAGAGCATAGCAAGGGAAACAGCCATAAGCGTGGTATTAAGTGAAGACAGTTTAACTCTAACCCGGAAGTTCGCAAGTCGCTTTGATACTCGGTACCTTCGGCGACAGTAAACGCAGGGCCTTACTATTTCACAGCAGAGACGCACGGCGTCTGCTGCGGCTAGCGCGTTAACGCTTCCTCTCACCCAAGGTGCGTGTGACCCCCGTCACAGTGCTCCTGTATAACACGTTCGAGAAGAAAATTAACGTACTGCAGTACTGCAAAGCACGGATTTACTCAGCGACTGAGCAAATCCAGCGCACCTGATATAGTTTAATCAAGTAGTCGTATCCTTTTCGGGTAAACAGCCTCCTACAGTAACACTATCATCGTTCAGAAACTGTATTGTACCCTGTTTTAGTAAGTTACAGTCAAATCGTTCAGGTCCAAGCTCAGTTCTTACGAAATGCGGACTTAGGATGAAACAAGGCCTACATTACGGTGCAACGCTAACGATCGGTGTTCGTGACTATACACCATTGCACGGCGTTATTCACAAAGTCAACAGTCAAATTCAAAAGTGCGCACTGAAAAAAAAGCCTGCCAGATTTAGTACCTCGATAAGATTTTGGCACTGTATGATAGTGTTTGGATCCACTTGAAAAATGCAATATAGGATCGAAACTTGTGATTACCGACCAAATGCGATTCAGCAGAATATTGCGGCTCCAAACACGAACAAGACTTCTAAGGCCGTGTTCGCGCTGGGGGCGTTCACAGCTAAATCATGATTTTCAGCGTCGTCGAAAAACAAAGACGAATTTTGAGCATGCACCATAATCCTACTTTGGCCCTGTCCTGTTCGCGCGCTTGTTTTGTAGTTATCACAAACTTCAACTTCTACATAGTGGAATCAGATTATATGTGGCCAACTTGGCCTGCTCCCTCAATCGGAAGTACATGTCAAGGAGATAAAACTCCTGCTCCTCAGTCCATTGTGCTCGCTGCCCTAGGTCGTCCACTTGATCGGCTTGTTTGTCTTCTTCACCTTCCAATCTCTCTTCCTCAGCACACTCGCTATGCTTGTTCGATGCTGCGCTTGCCTCGCCCATGCTGCCACGGGTGGCCTCGCTGCGCTGCTGCTCTTCGATGTGGCCTTCGACTCCGCTTCCGCACCCGACGAGAAGCTTTCGCCATCTTGCTGTCGTGTTGTGCTGCTACGAAAACAAAGCACTTGTGAAGCGGCGATATTTTCGTAGAAAGAGGGGTTTCCCTGAGAATAGCGACACAGTGTCATTCAATGAGCAGAAAACAGGATTTAGGCCTCTAAAAACAGCCCCCTCTTTACGAATTGGGCCTAAAAATCCGATTATGGCGTTCTTATAGCGGATAATAGGATTTTGTTTGCATCGTGTTCGCGGCCGTGATTTTCGCCCAAAACCCGAATTTAGGCCTCAAAATCCTGTTTTAGGGCCACCGTGAACACGGCCTAAAATTTGATAATTGCAATATCAAAATCGCGATCCCGGCAAAACATGGTGTATCCAAAACACGTCAGATAAGATCATGAGTTTATCATGAGTTTGCAATTTCAAAAGATTATGCTCAGACCTGAATCTTTTGATTGCAATTCACTCCCCCAGGCCGCGAAGAATGGCGTTTCGAGCATCGGCTGAGCGCGCGACTTGGGACAACGACAAGTTCGTGTTTCTCGTGGCAGCCATGACACAACAAGTACAAGCTGGGAAGCGGGCAGACTCTGGCTGCAAGAAGGAGGCGTGGTCTGAAGTACGAGGCGCCTTCAAGACAAACTTCAAGACAAACTTGTCAAAGCTACAACTCAAGGCGCGTCTGGCCACGGTAACATCTACTTGGGTTTTTGTCTACTCTTAATGTGATTGAACCTCATTATTTTGCAGTTGGAAGACAAATACACAGCAATTAAAATGATGTTAGCAGCGTCTGGCTTCGGCTGGGACGACGAGCATCACGTTATACTTGTCCACGACTCGGTTTGGGACGAGTACGTAAAGGTACTACCCCACTAATAACAACTGTTTGTGTATTTCCTCTATCTTACCATTGTATGTGCGCAGTGCCACCCGAAAGTCGCCGACTATCACAAGAGTTCTCTACCATTGTACCAAGAGCTGAGTGATCTTTTTTACATAACTTTTGCCACCGGTGAATACGCGCTGGCGTCCGATGAGCCCTGTCCATTGGATTTTGTTACCGGCACTGATATGACGCCGTCTACTGAATCGACGCCCTCTGCTGATGGCAATGAGGAGCGGGGGCCCACTAAACCCCGTGCGGTGCAAGGTTCGGGAGCAGAGCCAGCCGTCAACAGAACCAGCACGACATCAGCGAGTAGTACTACCAGGAAGAGACGCAGTGAAAGTGAAGGGGTGTTGATTGCAGAGTCAATTGGTGGCATCGCTCACGAAATGCGCCACCGAACGTCAAAAATGAGGCTCTATCGTCGTCGCAGAAGGCCATCAAGCACCTGCAAAAGGATTACGCAGCGGAACTACAAACCGACAGCCTCGTGCAAGCCTTCGACGTGATGCTCGATGAAAAAGCCAGTAATGGAGGCTGGGCCTGCACGTGACGCGTGGCTTGACAAGCAGCTTGAATATCAAACTAATTCGACTTAAGCGAGCGATACTTGGATTAGCTGTTAACGCGATCGATGCACTACATATAAATCCCACATGTTTATGGCTAGTCGATCACGCATGTTACTAGCCTCTTCGTAATTTCCACTTGCATTACTCTCCTGGAAGGCGTGGTCGTCGCTCTCGTTGCTCTTGTTGTCTGAATCATCGCCGTCAAGTTCGTTGTCTGGATCGTCAGGTAGATCCTTCTGAAGTCGGATAAAATTGTGAAGCACGCACAAGTTTTTTTTGCCTGCGTTTCCACTGGGAACTCGAGAGGGTGCGTTAGAGTTGGAAATTGTCGCTTGAGTACGCCGAAAGCACGGTTTATTACATTGCGAGCCTGGGCATGTCTGAGATTGTACAGTTCCATGGAGTTCTGAGGTCTACTTAAGCAAGTCAACGTTAACATTATTCGACTGGTTTTGCCAACGCAATAAGCTTCTCACCTTTCATTAGCCTGGCCCCATTCTCGTAAATGATACCGCACGCCACGAAAACGGGTCATCACCTTTATCGAAAGGCCATAGCCGGCATCGCTCAGGTCGAGTATGCCTGGTGGAGTCTTGAACACTTTTCGTCTAGCATCTGCTAGCACTGTTGAATCTGCTGCTGAGCCTAAGGAGCAGTAAAGTTAGGGCTCACACTAGGCAACGGTACACACGAACTCATACCTTCCCACCCGGAGAGTACGTAGACGAACTGCATGTCGAATGTGCACGCCGCGAAGACATTCTAACTGAGGCTGCAGGTCCTACCGCGAAACGGCTTCGCTTTATCGCTCGATACATGAGCAGGAATATGGGTTCCGTCGAAAGCAAGTCGACATGAATTAAATTGACCACTGAAGTTTGGCTCATTTGCTAGGATAGACAACGGAGTATCGGGAAGAACTAGATACTCGGAAGCCATAATACACACCACATCGAGGACGCGATATAGGTGCCTACACGCCAGACAACGTAATGTTAGTATACCTTTTATACAAAGCGTAATGCACAGACCACTACAAAAGTGGAAGTGAGTCACATGTTACCACTTTCGGCCGAAAAGTGACCTCTATACTCAACAATAAGTGGGAAAAGTGGAATTCTTTGGTAGCAGGTAGTATTTATGGGGTTGGAGAAGAGATGCGCTTCCACTGCTTGCAGTGCAATATCCCCTCAGGCGCGAGATCTGTAAGCGAAGCCTGCTTGCCGTTTTTCTCGCACCCCATGAGGAAAAAGTCAGCTTCTACGGTAGCAGTTTTGGGGAATATTGTGGCAATTCCTCCGCAGAAGCTTGCTAGCGTCGGTCATCTTGTAGCAGCTTCACCAATCGACCATATATCGTGAAAGCTAGCGAGGCGGTGGTTGAAAGTGTTGACTGCCTCTCGAAGTGTGTTGTTGCTGTCGTACTCCCGCCGGAGCTCCTTGAACTCCTGTCCGATCCTGTATGTTTTCGCGCTGAAATGCTGGAGGAGTCTGCTACGGTTAGCCTCTATTGCCGCCCGCCATCGGTATCAACGATAATATTTGCTGGACGGCCGCATAGGACACAAAATGCGCTTGGTAACAGTAGTAAAGTGATTCTTCCGGATATTTACATGCTCCATTAGTGAACGCCGCAACTATTTTCTTCTTCTTATATATGAACACAGGATGCAACGCCGACTTCCAGCTAACTGCGCACTTCACTTCACAATACAAAGTCCAGCGACTGCAAAATAGCTATGGGTACAAAGATCGGGTCTCGGACAAAAGAGTGGTGATGCAGCAAAAATACGTGCCCTTGGCAGAGCACTGAGCTTCCGTGCGGCTACGAGCTTTGCATCTTCCTCGAAGAGGCAAATATTCGCAAATGTAACAGTTGCTTCACGCGTTGGTGAACGTGAAGCAAAAGCGGCATCTCGTACGTCTGTTGACTTCTGGACCTTCCGCGGCAGTGGAAAAACTTGGATGCGCTGTTGGATGCGCTCCTCTGCAAGTGCGCACAACCCCGAACAAACCTCGATACCGATGCAGATCCTGACTTGTGTTGTCAGCGCAATCTGCCCGAGCACGTCCCCGATCCCTGCCCCAACATCGAGAAACACGTCTGGCCATCCATTCGTCTAAGTGCCCTAACCAGGGTGGCAATGCCGACAGGAAGTATTTCGCCAACATTGTCGTGCGTTCGACTAGCGTGCTCGCGCACATCTACACCACTTACGTCAACAAAAATCACATCAACTGTATTTGCCGCTTCCAGCTGCGTTATTAACCTACCATTAGATGCTTGTAGGGACTTGGTCACATCGGCAGCACCCGCAGCAGCTCCATCCGACCCTTCGTCAGTGATGGTAGGCACGTAAGATTCGGCCGCGTGCACTTGCGCGGCGACAGCAGTACAGTCACGCACTTGGGCTGCGGCTGCAGCGCGGACAGCGACTTGGGCAGCCGCAGCGGGATCTTGGACGTCGGCGGCGGGCTAGTGGGCGTGCCACGTACTTGGGCTGCCCCAGTAGCGCTGGACGTCAATTTGATGTCGGTATTGCCAGAAGAAGCTTCGGTAGCGAGGGGCACAGCTGGAGCAGGACGAGCTGACACGGGGGCCGCAGAGCTTTGGCGGAACAGAGGTCTCCGTGAGGAAAAACCCTTTGAAGAATCACGGAGGGAAGTCCTTATTGCCCCTTGCTGTGCGCTTGAGGCTGGCGAGTCGTAACCTGGGCTGGCGGGCAGGGTGGTCCGTCCTCATCTGGCGAGCAACATATCCCCAGGTGATACGTAGACCATCGCGCTCGAACAGGAACGCGATATATTATGGCGCCGTGTCCTCTCGGTCTACAAAACTTGTCCGCATTAGAACTGTTGCATGCATCTTGAAGTTTTTTAGTTATCTCGGGTATGTATGAGTGGTAAAGCGCACGCGGGAAAATCCAGTGAGAAAGGCGAAATCGAAACAAGAAAGGAGATCCACCAGAAAGCCGGTCATTGTCGGAAACCAATGACCGATCAAGAACGGAAAACGAAGGTCGCAGAAAGGAGAACGAAGATCGAGGATCCGAGATCGCAGGATGAAGATCGCTGATAGCGAATCTCTATCGATATGTGAAGATTTGCTGGAAGGAAAGAGGATGGGTAAGTGGACAAAAGCGGAACAAGAATTAAGTAAACGTGTGGTTGTAGGAGACTAAGGAGGTATCAGACACTTATGGGATAATAACTAAACAGAATCTGCTTATCTCCAGAATTGTTCTATCAACAGCCCCACACACGAGTGAAATTCCGCGCATTCCTGAAACCCCTGCTGGATGGCCTGCCATCAAGCCAGCGTCGAAGGGGACGATAGATGTAGCGACGATAGTCTGATGCCAGCGCCTTGAGCAGTTGATTAGTGCGAGTGACAACCCAGCATTTAGAGACCCCAAAGACTTGCGCAACCTCCCGAAATCCACCCTCCGAGCCGAGGTAAAACAACATCACTGCCACCTGCTTTTCAAATGAGTGCTCTCGATAGATGTCGTTGTCAAAGGCCACCAGAGGGCGCATTAGTGAGCAGATCTTGCGAAAACTGGCTTGTGTAAACCTCAGATTCGCTTGAAACCATCGGTCGTACGCCGGGTCCCGAAGCATGCTCTCGAAGTCCACTCCGCACTGTCAACACGTTCGTCTTGTTGGTAGTACCGACACCAGACAAACTGATTCCTAGGGCAGCCGTAACGGCAGCAACAACAGGCGCATTGGTCTTCCCGACGTCTCCGTTCATCGTGTGCTTACTGTGAGTTTTGAGTTCACGAAATGTCTACAAATACGTAAAATTGGGCCAAAATGCGTCGGTGCCGGGCCGAACACTCATAGCCGATCAGTGTTTGTGGCGACACCGACGCAATTTCAACGAGCCAATCAAAATGTGGCTTCGTCGCACGACTTTGTAGCGAACACCGACACCGATGCGAACACGGTCGATGAAACCGCGCCCTAAACAGAACCGAATTTGCATCCAAGAGCATAAGTCCCTCAAGGCTTCGGGAGCCAGGAACGACATTGGATTGCGCCCCGTATTGGCCGACAGCGAGGAACCCTACGTGTCAACGGTAAACTGGATAATATATTGGCCAGTTTTGCCCTACGCTATTCTTTGCTTTTGCTTGTATCCTTCGATCGATCGGAGTTCAACTAATAGTGAACTCCCGATCGACCGCGTTCGACTCTCAACTCTCACGATCCCGCTATAGGAAGCGGCAAGTTAGTCAAAGGAAAGGAGGAGAACATCCTACAACGGCACTCCGGCCTCGGATCCAGACCCGGCCGCCAGAACGAAGGTCGACTAAATAGCCTCGAGAACTGGAACAACTAACTGGACGCAGGGCGAAGACTTCCGCGCTGCTGCACCCATCCCCGCGTCACACCAGACGGTCGATCGACACCTTCATCGCATCCTTGGAGTCTCTCGAGTGCAGATCCAGCCCGCCGACGAATACACAAGGTCACAACACGTTCAGCTGATCACGGATCTATCTGGGTACCCCCTCCGTTAGTCGGCGTCTGGGCGCCGTGGGAAGCGAGATCGGGTCTTAACTAGTTTTGACCGATCCCGCTACACCACAATGGTTCGCGTGCCTGGATACCTTGAGGACTCTGGATTTCACCGTGAGTCCACAGACGATGCGAAAGTGAAGATTGAACCTGGGGAACAAGCGTCGTCGCAATCCGGATCGACGACGGCGCTGCTGAATGAAGCAAGGTCCGCGGATCGACAGAGTACTGGTAGGTACTCTGTCGATGGAAACGAAGAGGAAACAGACCCAGATCTGGAAGAAAAACCTCGATTTCCTTCCCAGGTCGTCTCGGGGACCCCGCAGATCTCGATGCGAATCGAGACCTGCAAGTCGCTAAGGCGATCAAGCCTTATGCGTTCACAACACCGATCGATCAACCTGAGAAGGTTATCGATCCGGTGTTCTCAGCTGCTCCTGAGGCGGTGGCAAACTTCGTGGAGAAAAAGAAGATGAGCAGAGCCACGCGGAAGCAGTTGAAAGCCCAAGAGTCGGAGAACGATGAACCGATCTCATCCCGATCACCGACCAAGGCCGATCCGATTAAAGGCCGATCGGTCCTGACCGCAAACGAGCTGGAGGTGACATATCACAAGCGGGCGTTGCGCGAGTTCCTTCGCGCCGACCCAGTGATAAAGCCTATTCAAGTGCAACAGATCGGAGTCTTGAAGGGACCGATCGCAGCCCCGGCCAGCGACGAACATGCTCGATCGGGTGAAGATTCTACTAAAGATGCTAAATGAGACAGAATTGGTGGCCGTAGCATTCAATGCCGAAGACTTGTTCGACCTGGTCGAAGGTGTCATCCGGTCAACCACCTCAGAACTGTTTGCTATGCTGAAGATCTTGGTCGGAACGCATCCGATCGACGATCGATCCTAGAATTGGGAACCGTCGAAGACGATCGGATCGACGGAAGGTCAGACTGGATCGTCACACTACGAGTCGGCTACATCAGAACCTGACTCCGACAGATCGACGAGGCCGCAACTCATGTAGCTAGGTCCTACGGGATAGAAGTATCTACAGGACCGGATGAAGGCGCCCGACCGATCACCCGATCAATCAATCAAGAGGAGACCCCATCTCCACTCAGTCAGATCAAGGCTGCGGCTACATCTAACGATTCGACAGGAAAGTTAGAGTCGTAGTTTCAAGCCGCGATGAGCCGATTCTTGAAGGAGCAGCAAGTGACGATCGATCCTCATGTGCCCGATCGGCCGTAGTACAATGTCACTCATGAGGTGGATATGGAATCCGTGGGGTCACCCCGTCACTAGCCAGATCATTGGGAATACGATTCAGACGATCTCGACGTTGCGAGATCGGTTGCCACAGCCATGGCTGGATCTGGTGAATAGACGATGACCGAACGCTTTCGGATCTCGGCGATCTCCGATCTCAAGGATTTAACGGGAAAATATCAGGATGAAGATCGAGCCAGAGTTGGACCAGCAAAGTTAAGTCTGCGTTCATGAGGACCCAGCTTCTGATGAAGAAAAGTGTCTAACATTCGCTGATCTGTTGTCGGGTCTGGACAAGAACTGGTATCGACAGCTGAGCCGATCGACCCGGGGCAAGTGGACCGATCTGCTACAAACGTTCCAGACTCACTATTGCGGACTTGGCGTATCGTCGCATGGCATTATTACCATGCCCGCAAACGTTCGGATGAAGCGCCACTGGATTATCTGTACCGGCGGAACGTTGCCGCTTTGCGGGCGCGACTCAAGATCAAGGACGGAGACGCGAAGGCGCGCCGGGAACTTGTGGAACATTTCATAGAGACTTAGGCGATTCCGATCTGGCCGATCAGTTGGCCCTACTTCGACTTGCTGACGCCGAAGATCTCGAAGAAGTTCTCCGGTCTCGAGGGCGGGCGAAGAGCAGGCAAACGCGGTCGGCGTTTGTATCGAAGTATCGCCAGAAGGCCCCATCGTTGGCCTCAGCCAAGCGTGCGGTGCGTGCGATCCAGACCCCCAACCGAGGACCGGGATCAGACACCGGATCAGACGAAATGCGGGAAGAGAGGCCATCCTGCGGATCGCTGTCTGTTCGTGTGTCGTGGATGTGGAGAACTCCATGACATGGGAAAGTGTTCGATGGAGGAGTTCTACAATCAGATCCGCAAATGGTTTGATCCGATGAAACACGCGGGTATGCTGCCACCGATCGCTGAGAATACGTTAAACTAGGACGCTCGTCGGGTGGGCTTACCGATCTGTTTGAGTCGGGAGAACCGGCAGAGTTGCCCCTCTGTGTTGGGACGAAGATTGCACATTGATGATATCCTGGTGACTACCGAGTCATGGGATGGACTCTGTGATCGAGTCAATGATCTCCTGGAGGATTGTGACAAGCGGAACCTCTCGATCAGCGTCGCGAAGAGTGTTTGGGGTAAGCGTAAGGTCGACTACTTGGGCCATACGATCTCGATTGATGGTATTGAAGCGAATCCTAAGGTTCTATCGGCTTTAACTGATTTGCCGTTCCCAGGGTCTCTCCGACCGATGCAATCGTTCTTGGGTAGCCTAAATTACTATAGCCGATTTATCGAGGACTACGCGATAAACGCGGCAGTCCTTACGAACTCCGCGAGGCGGGATACACCGAACTGAAGAAACGTAAAGATCTGCGCGCTATCATCGAGTCGTCAGAACAGGGGCGACAGATCGAAGCAAAAGAGCGGTACAACGGGCGAACGAAACGGCTGATCTATCAGACCCGAACGTGAACGAAGCTGATGGGCGGTGGGTGCACACAAGCAAATCTTTCACAAATCTGAAAGACAAGATCGCCACCACTCCATTGCTACGTCATTTTGATCCCGATTGCCAACCAGTGGTGATCATATCTGCCAGTACGTGGGCAATCTCGGCTACCCTTACGCAGGAGCATGACCAGAGCTACCATCTAGTCCTGTTCACCAGGAGACGTTGAAATCGAGCAAGTTAAACTACAATGTGGTGGAGAAAGAAATGGTGGCCTTGCTCAGGGTCCTGATTCTGAAATATAATTTGTTATTGGAGCGACCGACCAAGGTTCTGACATGACACTCTACGCTTGCATAGCTGTTCCGTTTTGCTGGGTTCCAGGGGCGATTGGGCCAGTGGGCTGTGCTCCTATCTCCATGGACACTCGAGATCACGAAGTGTACCAATGGCGAGGACGAAATACTAGGGGCGATCGCTGCCAGTATTACTCCCCGATCTGAGATAGATCAGGCACTAATCGAGATTGCACCAAAGAAGGAGCTGCGGAAGAAGACCCAAGCACCAATCCCGACAGTTTCCGCCGGAGAAAGACTGCTGGTGGTGAGTTTCAATGGATCTGTACGAGTCAAGCGTGGAAAATATATATACAGCGCGATCGTGTGGCACCTCCCGGAATGTACGATAGTACAAGCAAGATCAGGCTATGCGGAAGGTCTGACGGTCAATGAGGCTGGGTATAGTGGCCTTCTGCTATATCTCTATCTCCTTGAAGGGATGGATCGTGGTCGTCTAGTAATCTGTGGAGATTCCAGTCTCGTGATCCGTCAAGTTCGCGGTGAGATCGATTACAAGGCTCCAGGTTTGACTCTACTGAGACAGAATGCACTCGATCGACTGCGACCGTGGCCTGATCACGAGCTAGTTCATGTAAAACGGGATAGGAACGCCAGTGCAGATCGTTCGACTAGCGCAGCCCTCCAACGTCAAGGCGGTGTACAGGTGGAGGTCAAGACTGAAGGCCAAGATCTGATCACGCTGAACCGGGTGGAAGCGATCCTCGTGGCCCGATCTGACGAACAGACGAACCGACCCGTCCAGATCGCGTCGGTAGTGACCCGATCGAGGGCTTGATCGAGATCATATCCAGCGATCCTGCAAGAGGAGTTCGTTCAGGACCTCCGGATCGACCGGATCTGCCAAGTACAAGACAAAGAGGTTTGGATTTCAGGTATGAAGAAGTATCTCGCTCGAGAACTCACCAATTTAACGCAAGAAGAAGATCCTCGTACGGAAAGATCGCAGCCGATTACGACGTCGACTCCATCAAATTGTAATTCTACTATCCTCTAACAGCGCGAACAGAGGCAGATCGAGTCGGTTTGATGACACTGGTGGTCCCTGAAACTCTTCAGCAAGATGTTCTACCCCACTACCATACCAGTCTGGAAGGAGGTCACCAAGGGAGCGTACAGAGGTACGCCGGTGAATGCGTGGATTGTGAAACGGGCAAGGGCCGACCGACGATCAGAGGCGACTCGCCAGGAAATATCCAGGCGACATATCCGTTCCAGATCATTGCGATGGATCATATACCCTCGCTGCCGACATCATATATAGGAAACAGAGCTACGGGTCAGAAACGCGATCAAGGGTTAAACTTCCGAGGAAGACACGCGACTCGGTGAGCTGGATGATCCTGGGGGTGATCGCGGTACTGGTTACGCATAGGATCCGCTTCATCGAACTCAGCCAGAGCTTCTATCTAGTTGGCCTGTCCAGCGCGGTGCATGTTCGGGTCGGCGGTGTTGGCAGATCGAGACTCTCTACCGGGATACCAGGTCGTGGCACTGACGTTCGGGGATTTGCAAGAAGAACGGGTCCAACAATAAGTCGAGATCTGCCCAACCTTCCCGCATCATGACCAATAGGTCGCGGAGCAAACGGCGCCACGATTCTCCGAAACGAATCCGTCGAGCGCGACGATCACTGTGATATTGCGCGAGAACAGGATCTGCGATCTGCTTATGCCCGGTGACTGGAATGAAATGCGAAGTCTCCCAGTACGATCGTCGATGCTGAGCATCGAGCGTCAGATAAGCATCCGCGATCCAACCGAGTGAGGAACCCCCTCCCCGATGCAGAGCGAAGTCGAACGTCAACTGTGTCTGGGGGTTAGCCAATACTTCCCATGGGCGCGACTTCATCAAAGCTACGAAGTTAGGGCCCGTGATCAATGCTTCATTATATCCCGTATCGGGTCGAGGAGCAGGAACACCACGGATCTGAGCTGGAAAGAGCCATCCAGGCGGGATCGGGAGTTCGCGGGTCAACGTACGCACGACCAAAGCAGTCACTTGTAGCTGATTCATTGACGCAACGTGCCAGGGATGGACTTCGCGGGGTTGGAAGATACGAACTTGGTCAAATCGGGTTACGGAGCTAGCCAGCGGGAAAAGTGGAGAATACCAGAGGCCCCGGCCCGCCTGGCGATCCGGGCGGTGGTGTCGGAGGGACGTCTGGAGGGTGGCCAGTCGCTATGGCGATTCCGGAGGAACAGCGATCAGGTTTGCAGCGTTAACAGACTGATCACCGTCACCCGCGAGGGACAGTGATCGACGACCGCTTCGTATCGCGATCGGGCGATTGCCGTCACCACATCTTCGTCGTCAGAGTCTTCCGATCCAGGCTATGCGGCCGGATCAAGAACTCCTCAGTACTGCCATCCGTGGCAGAGCCGTCGTTCGGGCCGGAAGGAGCTTTAAAATCGTCAATCTCGACGCCGGAGTCTTAACTATGGCCAGATCGACGATCGGGAGAATGGTCATGCTCGTCGTCGTGTGGCACCACCCAGTGAAGGGCGCTGGGGAAAGTGATCAGCTGCGGGGGTGTTGGAGGTCGTCCATGCTGCGGTTGCTTCAGGCATGAGTGATTCAAGGGCAGAGAAATTGAACGACCGCGGTTCCGCTTGCTCGAATGACGCTGATCGGAAGCTGCAGTTCCCTATTGGAAAGAACCGTCTCGAAAAGGGGCGGCCAGGCGGGATAATTGGACCAGATTGTCGACGGCTTCGTCTAGATCCGCTTCGACGTCGTTCTGACGAATCCGGGTGTCGACGTAAGCCTGCTGGATATCAGCGACTTTCCGATTGAGTGCCCGAACGTCGCTCTCCTGCCGATCTAACTGAGTTCCTACGGATAAAATTAAGTGGGGATCAGAACGATTGATATTGGAACAGTCGACAAGAGACACCGAGGAAGGAAACTCACGGAGGGTGTTGGACTCAGTTTGGAGATCGCCGCATCTCGTTCTAACACAGACACCGTCATATCATATTGGAGTGAGTTGCGTTCCCGTGTGACCTCGACATTGGTCGCGAGCAGACAGTCGCGTTCTCCCAGTGTGTGAGCCAGCTGGCCATGGATCGACTGAGTAGTGGCCGGATCTGGAACCGGCCCGGAGGAAGAGCCAAGATCGAGGTAGACGATGTCCGACGGAGCTCGGCTGTAGCCTGTTGGAGATCGGTTTCCTGTCAGGACGCCCTAGAGACGGCCGAATCGCGCATTGCGCTGATGGCGGCAAGACGGGTACCCATGTCGGCAGACCTAGACCCAGCAGACTGCAGATCAGACAAAGCCTGATCACGGTCGCCTTGGGTCCGATCTGATTCGACCTGAAGATCGAGTGGACCGATTTCGCCAGAACTGATGGTCTGCTGCAGCGTGTCGATGGTATCGAGGGCAAGGTTTAATTTGTGATCCAGCGCCTGCGCTCGATCTGCGAGGTTATCGCGGGCGAGACGAGTGGTCCGGGGTTGGTGGTTCGAATGAGCGATCTCGACAACCGCTGCCGGATTTTCTGTCGGAGTTCATGAATCAATCGATCAGCGGCACCGTCTTGGGAAGCGAGCTGCAAGTCGTTGATCTCTCCGTGGAGGCCCGCGATCTCAGCATCTTGGTCGCGTCAAAATCCTTCCAGACCATGGCCGTCGTTCTCCAAGCGTAGCAGTTGAGCCGCCAGTCGATCGAGCTGGTGGTGGTCCGCGGTGGTACGACAAAGTTCTGCTTCTAGATGAGTCATCCGCTGCGCCGTGTGGCGGGTAGATGAGCCAAACGATGTGATCGAGTTTTGCCAGGTGTGTGTGTGTGGGGGTAGGAGTGCCTGCCGTCCGAGGCGTCAGAATTCCAGTCGCTGTCATTCATAGCAGGTTAACTTGTACGGACCGGGATGATTGAGAAGTGCGTCCGCAGTGAAGCCGCTGTACAGACACAACGTCGAGCGGGGGCGATTGTGGTAAAGTGCACAGGAAATCCAGTGAGAAAGGCGCGATCGAAATAAGAAAGAAGATCCGCAAGAAAGCCGGTCATTGTCGTGAGCCAATGGGCGATCAAGATCGCAGAACGGAGAACGAAGATCGCAATACGAAAACCAAAGATCGAAGATCGCAGGATGAAGATCACAGAACGCAGATTGCGAAGCTCGATCTATGTGTGAAGATTGGCAGGAAGGAAACAGGATGGGTAAGTGGACAAAACCGAAACAAAAATTAAAATAAACGTGTGGTTGTAGGAGAATAGGGAGATAGCAGACACTTAGGGACAACAACTAATGACGTGGTTTTATCGAGCGTGCTCGGTGTCAGTGCCTGCTACATAAAAGCACCGATACCGTGAGACGTGGTGTCATCGATCGTGTCGTTCTCCTGGACTCTCACAAAGCAAAAGGACCCGTTGAGCAGATGCAGCGAGTGCCTATGAACTACGACTTGGGGTTGAGTTCTACGAGACGACTACGGCGAGGAGAATCCTCCCCGAGGTCCTGGACCAACAGGAGACAGCGGCGTCTCCTGTTGCTGCCGGTTCCGCGCAGGAGGGCTCGCCCGACGACCCGGAGCCTCCTAGTGCGCAGCAGGAGCCGCTGCAGGCTGAGAGACGCAGTAGCTCGCAGAGAGGCGGCAGCGTCCCGGCGAATGACGTCACGTGCTAGAAGACCCGCTGAGAGGTCTATAACTTGGTCGCGGGCTTTGGTAGCGATTTTGTTCAGGCTGAGGTAAGCTCGTGGTGTTGCTACCCCTCAGTTAGACGCAACTTCTAACCCATACCTTCCGTTTACTTCAGCTACAAATCCTTCAGCAGCATGTTTGCCAACGCTCGCAACAAGGCCGCCGTTCATGCAGCCTGGTTGGGGCTTAAAAGAGCTTAGCAACCAAAGTGATGCAGTGGTGACAGCTCGTCAGTGTTAGAACAAGGTAAACCGTTCGACGATATGACAAGATACTATGCGTTACACTCTCACATCATTGTGTTTTGCTGGTAGATGAAAACGCTCAAGAAGCGCTGGGCTCAATACAAAGGGAGCGCCAGCTCACTGGTAATGATGTTGGGAATCGTCATGCCGATCCCCCGACCTTGATACCATGCTGCTATATTGGCAGAATTCACGAGGTATGGACGGCGAGAGCTTTTTTACGACGCTCGCGGTCGTCATCATCCGACGAACAAGAGGCCGCTGAACAGGCTCTAAGAGGTAGTACCGGAGATGCTGCAGAGGCTCGTGAGCTGGAGGCCACTGCTGAAAGAGGCCGTAGAAACACGAGACGGTCGTAGACAACGGCTGAAGCTCTAGAAGCGGTACGGGGAGAAGAAAATTTGCTGTCATCATGTAAATTCCTAATCGGTGTGCTTCACTGTGGTAGGATTAAGTTTGCTGTCGGAAGGAATGCGATCAACGGGGAGTCCGTTGGTGTTGCCTCCACTGTCGCGCCACAGCTGGAAGCACAGACTGCTGCAATCCAAGCCCACCAGAGAGCTCTTGCCCAAAAAGGCTAGCCTAAAATCGCTGATTGGGCTAATGTCGAACGGCAGTACTTTGGACTCAGATGATTCACCTTATTGCTCTAGGCGCTGCAAAAGCAGCGCTATCTCATTGCACAGGCCTCTCGCCTCGCTCACGCCGGCGCCGTGCAGCTTCCAATGCGAAAGCGTCGAGTAGCGGTAGCGAAGAAAAAAAATTCGCCGTCCTCATCTTCATCTCCATCGTCCGAATCGGACTCGGTTGAGCGCGCGAACAATTCGCGTTCCGTCTCGGATGTTAATAGCGATATTGTGAAGAATCATACATGTCGCTATCGTTGACGTCATGTTGCACAGGTGCTTCGCATCAAGCGCCCTCTTTACAATGCGAAATCAGCCCTTCATATCGCCAAACGTGCATTCAAATACCATGCGGGTAACGCTGTGAGATTCGTTGTAGTCCGACTTGGTTTCGGAAAGACTTCCATCACCGCTTGGAGACTCATAGGGTATCAGAACATAATTCGATAGCGTGTAGCTGGTATCTCCAACGATGAAGCCACCGGGCGGCAAAACTTCGTCTACACGCTGCCCGAAGTCGGATGAGTTCCAGATTTTCTTGTCACTCCATGAGCCGGGCCTGAAGTCAAAAGACATAAACCGTTGCATATGATCTACAACGGCTTGTATATTCACAGCTGGGTAGCCCTTCCTGCAATACCAGCCTTCGTAGTCTGCGTATCATGTTATCTCCCGAATTGTTCCATTAACAGCCCCGCACACGAGTGAAATTCCCGCGCGTTCCTGAATTCCTGCTGGATGGCCTGTCACCACGCCAGCGTCGAAGGACGATAGATGTAGCGACGATAGTCTGATGCCAGCAGTAGTCAAATCGGAGCTGAAATGACTACCAAAAAATTTCAATCCTACATTTAAGCATTTAAACATGGATTTAATCCAATTTTAAATGTAGGAGTGAAAATAATGACAAGACCTCTAAACAGCTTATATTGAATAGAACACTCCTTTTAACCTGAAGATATTTCATAAGTCATCAAGCACCTAATATTCATAGGAACGATTATAGAAACAATGTCGCCGAAAAATCTTACATACAAATCTGACAACATCATTTATATAATGATTTAAATATCAAGATCAGAATTTAGAAAGTTGCCATCTTAAGCGAACTTTCTATAAGTATATAATAAGATATCATACGATAACCAACAATTATGAAAGGATACATTTACAAGATCTCAAACGAGGATGGGACATGTAACTATATAGGTTGTTCGAAAAAGTCCATTTCAAAATTCTGGAGCTATACAAAATCAAATTATAATAGATGGTTGAAAGACGGTAAGCCGTATTGTACCATATTTGTATTTTTCCAGAATCAAGGTGTTGATAACTTCAAAATTGAGTTACTTAGCGAGCATGATATTGAGAAAACTATCGATTTGTACGAATACAAACAGTTAGCAATCAATCGTTATAAATGTATCAATGCTAATGAACATCCTTTTAGAATTGGAGACGAAAAACTCAATAATCGACCACCTCAACATGATCCAAGAAGAAAGATTCAATGCGACTGTGGCTCAGTATATAGTCGATACAATCAAGGTAAGCACAAATTGACAAAGAAGCATCAAGCTTACACAAATCAAAACACCAACTAAGTTAAGCATTTTTTTAAACGCCGTAACGATGAATATAAACCGACTCGAATTATTTTTTCATATGATCCTAACAAATATATTAAGTAGTATATATATAAAGTGATATAATAAGTATGACATACTCAAGCGAACGTTACCAAGCCATGAAAGAAAGTATTAAAGCTTCACAGAAGCGCTACTATATTAAGACACGTGAAACTAGACTTGCCAAGCAGAAAATTTACGATGATTTGCATCGTGATCAGATTCACGAGCGACAACGTAGCTATAAAACGGTAACTAAAGTTGAGTTACCACCTCAAATTGAAAAAGAAACATCAAAATCTAATTAATTAAAAATATTTTTTTTTCTTTAGTAATATATAAAGTTCAACTTGATATACTATCAAGTAATATATATATAAAGTTCAACTTATTATAACTTGAGTAATATAAGAAGAAGATAATTTAGTCAGCGATATATAACGATGCTTGCTCACGAACTTGAAGGACTGAAACGTTTAGGACTTAAACCCATTAAATGGGGCACCAGCTACCGTCTAAAGGTTCGAGGGCGAACCAACAAGATGGTTTTCATCAGCAACGTAAGTGAATTCAAAAATAAAAACTGGTTGCTAAGTACTACAATGTGACTATGGATAAGCTAAACAAGCAGCTAGCTCCCGATTATCACGAGGATCCTAAATATCGTTTCTACAATAGCAAATTTGGAGAGTCTCATCTATATGAATACATTCCAGCTGGAGAGTTTTACGAAAAGCTTGAGCACGTTTTGTTAAGTCAGAAGAAAGCTTACAAAGTAAATATTGCTCTCGGTTACACGCTTCATGATCCTATCAACGATGAGGACTTTCACTTCTATCCTAACATCGAAAACACAGCCGTTTATGACAAGCCATTCGCCGTGAATAGTCGAGCTGATGCAAGAAAAATCGTTTCTGATATCAGAACAAGAGAGCTTGCTGACAAACTTACTTACCCTAAATCAGGAGTAAAGCTCAAAGCAATTACCGCTTTTAGAATCTATATCGATTATCGCGATCACGTTCTCGGTGATAGTGATGCTGTCGTACCAGAATTCATTAAGAAGAACAAGTATATCATCAATTTTACAAAGACAAACAACAAATGCGTTTTCTTCAATATTGCTTACCACAACCAACCTGAACCAAAGAGACCCGATCGTATCAAATCTTTTGTTAAGGATACTTTCAAGCAATATTGTAGATTTAAGGGTATCGAGTACTCATTAGGTCTATTCAAAAACTTCAAGCCGATTGACCTTCTTAAATTTGATGATTTTGAAGAGTGTTTCAATCTAAATATTAATATTTATGATTTTAACAACGCAACTACTGAAGTGAATTGTATTAGACCAACCGTAGGTAAATATGATGATACGCTCAACATCCTTTCACATGACAATCATTTTCTACATCACAAACATTGATAAGGTACAGAGTAAGTATATCTGCTCAACGTGCTCGATGACTTTCGATAATTGTTCACGTTTAGCAAATCATAAAAATATGAAGTGTGATCGAGTAAATATTGCTACTTTTCCTAAAGAGCCAAAGATGTATCAACCTAATCCAAATATGATTCAATCAATGCTAAGGAAGTACAACATCAGAGATGTCGATCACTATGTTGATCATTTTATTGTTTGGGATTTAGAAGCTATATTG
>JAAVTI010001255.1:0-16254 GCA_011947335.1 Phytophthora constricta | reverse complement strand
ACCCTAAACCCTAAACCCTAAACCCTAAACCCTAAACCCTAAACCCTAAACCCTAAACCCTAAACCCTAAACCCTAAACCCTAAACCCTAAACCCTAAACCCTAAACCCTAAACCCTAAACCCTAAACCCTAAACCCTAAACCCTAAACCCTAAACCCTAAACCTTAAACCCTAAACCCTAAACCCTAAACCCTAAACCCTAAACCCTAAACCCTAAACCCTAAACCCTAAAATCTTAAATCTTAAACCTTAAACCCTAAGACTACCTCTCCTGCGACACCCCGCCGCGTGTTTTGGTACTTAAGCCCTCCTTCGGACGCCTCCCAGCCATCCATTCACCATAGTGGCCCCCTCGCGTCCACGTGTCGACTCTGCGGCCAACCCTCGCCAGGAATACCGCGAGAAGTTCGGCCGTCCGGCGCGCTACGTCCCAACGGACAAGTTCTTCGCTGCGTTCGACGACCTGATCGCTCGACAGGCGCCCGCTCAAGACCTCCGCATGCTCGCGCTGCAGGAGGTGCAGCGAGCCCATGTCTCCGCGGAGGACAAGATTAAGCTCTTCATCCCCACGCCTCGCATCGCTGGAGCGTACAGGATCGAAGACATCCTCCACGCGATTAACCGCGAGTCCCAGTCGGCTACTTGGGATGGCGCGCTGAACTCGCTGTGTGACTTCGTGTGTGTACGTGGACACGGTATCCGTTTCACGTGCACCAACCGAGACATCGCGATCAAGCTCGGCGGCACGGCGGTTTCGTGCATGGGCCAGAAGCTCATCGTCAAACCGTACAGCGTCTACGAGCGCTTGTACTTCGTCGACCTGACGCGAGTGCCATCGGAGCTTGACGACGACATGATCTACGATTACTTCGTCAGCCTGGGTCTTCAACCGATCATCACGCCGACGCATCAAGCTGGCACGCTGATGTCCCGCGACCGCACGGTCTGGTTTCCCCACTACGACGTCCCGGACGCCTTGTTTGTGGAAGGCTAACCGCTGCGTGAAATCCACTTCGCCGGATTCGACAACCCGGTGTACGTGCAGCACAAGAAACGTGTGCTGAACCGCGTGGTGCCCCCTTCGATTGTTGCCAAGCGCTTTGCGAGTGAGCAACAGGCGCGAGCGGCAAAGGAGGAGGCGGCAGCGAACAAGGTTAAGTCGAAGACCCCTCGTGAGAAGCGGGCCCCGACCAAGCCCACGCCAAGTACTCCACCTGCCCCAGCGGCTCCCGATGGCAACCTCATCGTGGAGAGACCGGCTGCTACGGCGCCGGTGCAGGACTGGATTAAGATCAGCCGCCATGCTCAATGCTCTGGGGCTACCGTACTGGCTCCGGGAAAGCCAGTGGCGGTTGCCACTCAACCTGATGAGGCGGATCACCTGGTGTTTGAATTCCCGGTGAAGCCGACCTCGTTTAAGCTGGCCTTTAGCTCTCATGACGACGAAGAGACTGCTGGCGACGCCGACTGCCTTGTGCACGTCGATTCTGGGACGGTCTCCGGTACGCCCATGGCTCTGTCGGACACCATTGGCAACTTGGTGGCCAACCGCTCGTTCCTGAATCCCAAGACGAATGCAATGAAGCGCTCGGAGTACCGCCGGAAGGCACGTAAGGCGGCTAAGGCCTTGCCTGAGTTGTCTGAACCGGAAGATCGCCTCGCGGCGATCATGGCTCAACCGAGTGCCTACGCAGCGACTGTGCATACATGCCCCCGGAGATGGCCCCTGTGGAGACGGAGCATGCGCTCCTTCGACTTTACAGTAGTCGTCCGGCGGCAACTCACGGTAAGGAATTGAGCTTCATGCGCCGAGTGTGTGTTGATTACACAGACACCGCGCCTGAACCCGACGACATTCTTGTCGATCAGCTTCCTGACGACTCGGATCGCGCTATTGCGCGGGCGTATGCGAGAATGGACTTGTTCTTCCGCACACAGGCACCGGCGATTTACTACGACCCGGTCAAGGTTGCGGCGTTGTGTGGTGATGTGCCAGTCACATGCCACCAATACTCCGCATTCTTGATATGGTCAGACCAGACTCTCGCGAGTCTCTGTGCCTCCAAGCTGGGCAAGGAGTATGAAGGGTACTTAAGTGCACCAGTTCTTGACGCGATGCAGAAGATCCTTGATGACCATGTTGGCGTGGGCGATGACAACACCTCAATGGCGTCTTCAGACCAAGGCTCCACGGCTGTGACGACAGAGACTCCAGCGGATGACGATTCCATGGGCTCCACATCCCCGAGGCCACTCATCTCTAAGTCGCCGTGGGCACTGCGAGGGCTGTCCATGAACATCAATGGACTTAATGCGCCCCACGAGAAACGTCCGGCGGTCCAGCACATGTTTGATCGCCTATTTACCAACTATCAACTCATCGCCTTTCAAGAAACGAAGTTCTCCACGGCTGACAACATCAACGTTGTGGAGCACTATATGCACTCTGTGGACTCGAAGGCTCGCGCCTTTTGGTCCCATCGTAACGACCCGACCTACACCGGCCACAACGGTGTCGGTCTCGTACTCTCTGGAGCTCACCCTTTCACAAGTGTGGAAGATGTGACTCTCCAATATGCCGGTCCCGAGCATCTTGCCCGGTACCTAGTCATAGACGCGCGGATCGATGATCTTCGGGTCTTTATCCACGTTGTCTATGCCCCAGTCGACCCAGCGCCGCGAAAGCGCTTCTTTGACTCGCTACCCACTCGATTTCCGGATGACGCCGAGCACGTTGTGGTTGGAGACCTCAACACGCCGCTGGATCCGCTAATCGATGAGAAAACGCCGTACCACCATGATCAAGCGCGTATCGAGCTTCAGGCTTGGATGCTTGAACTAGGTGTGCTTGATCCATGGAGGCTTACCTTCCCGAACAGACGGCAATCTACGGGGAAAAGGGAACACGCCGGATCGATTACTGTCTCATCTCAGCGGGCCTTCATGAGACGTACTATCACGGTTCTCGGTACATCACCGAGGAAAGGTGGCTCCATGAAGACCATCTCCCAATGGAATTTCATCTGGCGTCGCCGTCTCAGCCAGTATCGAAGCGGTTACCCTGGAAATGCCCGCGTTGGCTACTTCAGGTGCCAATTGTTCAGAAGACATTACGGCAAACGCTAGAGAACCTGTGTGTTCGAATCCGAGTGTTTCCTGGCTCAAATCCAGGGGCACTCCTGGATGAACACAAGCGCGACGATTGTACTTTTCTCCAGCAAATGCAGCGATCCCTGAAGAACAAAGACGACGACAAGCTTCGGGAGCTCCGTCGAGAACTCAACCTGGCTAAAGCGATGCATGCGTCGTGCCCATCGGACGACACGTTGGCGGCTCTTGAGACCGCTCAGGGCAATTTGAAGGCGCTTAAAGATTTCTTCGTGAACCGCCGTGAGAAGGCCAAGTTCGACAGAGAAGTTACGGAAGGCGAATGCGGTACAGCGTACTTCTTTCGTTCTCCAACAACCTCCGCGTACAAGGTCGTTATTCCGGAAGTTCAGCTTCCTGATGGAACGACGACCTCGGACCCGGATGAGATGGCTGCCGAGCATCGCGCGTACTGGGGAGCGCTCTATCAGTCCCCTTCGTGGGACCTGCATGAGACAACAAGCACCAGACGCTACGATACGGTTGCCTTGCAGGAGTTACTTAAGTATACGACCAAGCGATTGACAGAGGAGCAACGTCGAATGCTTGATGCCCCAATGACGGCGAACGACTTCTTCTGGGCCATCAAGAACTCTCCGAAAGGCCGATCAGCCGGATTTGATAGTCTGCCAGCGGTGTATTACCAGCTCTTTCCTTCGCAATGGGCGAAGGTGTATGAGCTCGTATACGCGTTCAATCTCTCCAACGGCCGTATGACCTAGTTTCAGCGTCGTGCGTACATCTCGCTGTTGTTCAAGAGTGGCGATCGCAGCCTACCGAGCAACTATCGCCCGATCACGTTACTGAACCATGATGCTAAGTTTGGACCCAAGATTCAAGCGTGGCGCATGCATCCAATTCTTCCAATGTTGATCCATACGGACCAGGCCGGGTTCACGCAAGGCCGTTCGATCCGTCATGGACTTCTCCGTCTTCAGGACCTGCAGACTCTGGCGCGTATCCTTGATCTACCCAACGCTGGAGCTGTCCTTCTCGACTTTGCGAAAGCCTTCGACAGTGTGTTATGGCCCGCGTTGGACTTGGTTCTTAGCCACTATGGCTTCGGCCAAACGTTCCGCGACTGGGTCACGACATTCTTCAAGGGCACACTGGTGAGCGTCCTGGTCAATGGGACGCCAAGCGACTACTTCGAGCTCGGCTGTGGGGTTCGTCAGGGAGATCCACTTTCGCCAGCTCTGTTCGTACTGATCATAGAGCCGATGCTTTGTTTCTTGCGGGCCACGACGGGCGACATGGGGATCCGGGTTCCCGATGTGGATGAACCGCATCACTTGCTCGCCTTTGCCGACGATTGCAACGGATTACTGCGAGATCTGCTGGATGCGCCTGCCTTTGTGGACGCTGTGAAATGCTACGCACTCGCGGCTGGTCTCCAGTTGAATGTGCACAAGACCCATCTTCTACCATTCCTGCCCCTTCCTCTGGAAGTGCGGAATGAACTGGAAGCCCTGGGTTGGGATGTAGTAGCAGATGCTGGCGACGTCCGCGTTTTAGGCATCTTCATGAGCCCCTCGCTGCCGACAAGCGCACAATTCCCTCGTCTACTCGGGGCGATGGTAACACGCTGCCTGCTGTGGAGATATCGTGCTCGGACCCTGCTCGGACGAGCGGTCATCCTGAGAAGCATCGTTCTTCCGCTGTTGTGGTACACGGCCGCGGTGACGCGTGTCCCTCCCTCTGTGGCGACGCAGGTTCATCGACTTTGCAAGGCGTTTCTCTTCAAGGAGGAGCTGTCGACGAATACGCAATTCAAAGCCCCGTTTGCGGAAGAATGGATGTACTGGCCAACGTCCCACGGAGGTCTGGGTCTACCAGACCCGAAGGAATTTAGCCAAGCACTCCAGCTCTGCTCCCTTCGTGATGCTATGTCCGCTGTGACGACCGCTCACGTCGTTCCTCGGTGATTCGAGGCTGCGATAGCCTTGTTCACGTATGAAATGGAAGCCATGGGGATTGGCTTCGATATCCTGTATGCCCCCATCCCGGAGGCGATCGCCACTAATCAACGATGGTTGAGTTTAGACGGATTTTGGGTGGGTCCGCTCACGTCCTGGAAAACTCTGCTGAAGGCCCACTGCACGATCGAGGACATCCTGTGGGTCGTGAACGAACTGCCTTTCTGGCGCAATCGCTTCATTCGAGTCAATCAGAGCAACCAGGTGGCTGGTCCAGCCTGGGAGACGGCTCACTGGCTTTTCGACCGAGGATACATCCGCGTGCAAGACTTCGTGGAGCTCCATGGCTCCTTTCCGACGAAGGAACTTTGCATGTCCATCATGGACATCAACGACTTCACCAGACGGGATGACTGGACGAGAACGGCAGGACATCTCGCCGCAAGCGTTACAAGACTCCTCCATCTTGACCATGCAGAGGGACCCATAGCTGGGCCACATCTGCCCGCGGAACAGTGTGCTGCTTCCCACGGTTGGACTTTCAACAAGGTGCTCTTCGTCGACGGTACGAACCACGAGTTCTACGAGCTGCTGCACGCGCTGCCCAAGATCCAGACAATGCCGAACGCTTCTCTGGGAATCGACGACGGTCCCGTTTGGAAGGACCTATGGCGCCGTGAACGAGGGCTGGACAAGGACCTGCTCCCGATTCTGGCGGACGCCAAGTTTCGCCTTCAGCACAACGGTCTTAATTTCCGCTTCAAGTACCGCTACCGCGTCCGAGACGTGGTGTGTGTCCACGACTGCGGGGTGGCGGAAAACGCTCAGCACCTCTTCTGGGACTGTCCAGTTGCCAAGACGGTCTGGAATTTCTTCCTTCCGGCGTTTGAAGACCTGCTAGTGCGATCTGTCACGTGGCCGATGCTGGTATATCTTTTAAATCTGGATTTTCGGCCAAGCGGTATGAGGGCCTATGGTGTCCACAATATGCTGCGCGTCTTCAACATGATCCGCTGCGCCGTGCTGTACATGTTGTGGCTTCACAGGAATGATCGCCTTCACAACAATGTCTCTACAAGTACCGAGTATGTTCGACGCAGAGCCAAAGCGTACATCGAACTTCACCTCCAGAGGATGAGCACTATGGGCAATGCGCGCCTGACGTCCCTCTGCCGGCTTTGGTTACCGGCGCCGCGTGCTCCCACCACTGACAGTGTGTGACCCGACCACCCTTCGCCAGCTCAAATTGAATGATTTCCTCCCATGTCATTCCTCAACCAAACAGCCGCTGTATTTACAGTTGCTTAAGGGAGTACTGTGTCAACCTACAGGCCTTCTTCCGCTGCTCCTGTGGGACCTGAACATGCAGTACATGCAATACCTCCGCCGCCAATGTCGTCTGCTCGGACTCACGAGGACTTCGAAGATCGCGTCTCACCGCCGATCCCTTCTCTCAAGCCAGCTTTCGCTGTTTCTTCCTCTCCCGACGAACTCGGTGCTTGCGTGCTGTCGCCGTGGTTTGGCGCCTTGCACCCCCAACGATTCATCCTTTTCGGTGGGAGGTGTCATCTCACTCGAGCCCATTTGCAGACGAACCTCGCGAACGAAGATGATCTGATGCGCTCCATGGAAGTTCCCCAAACCAATTTTCTTCCCATCTTCGTGAACAAAGACCTTGTCGTTTACGGTTGTCTCGACCACAATGCAGTGGCCACGCTTCAATCGATCGGCGGTCCCCGCCAAGTACAGTCGACCAGGCTGAAGGAGGGTCACAATGGCACCCACTCCTTTGCCCTGTCCGCGATACAGATTCTTGCTGAGCTGCACTTGCCATCCGTGCTTCATGCACATCCCGAAGACATCATTGATCATCGCAAAGGTCAAGCCCTTCTCCTTCAGGCGATCCAGGCGCTGCTTCGTCTCGAACTCTTGGATCATCGCTGTCGTCAACTCGAAGGACGCGCCCGACAACTGCAACAAAGCCCGAATTGCCGTGTAAACGCACGTAAAATCTTCTCCGTATCCGTACATCAACTGCTGTCCACTCAAGCTCGACGCGAGGTAACTGTGAAAGTCAGGCGCCTCTCCGGGCTGCAGGTCTTCGTACATCTTGTCGACAAGCTTGACCCACGGGTCCAGGCCAGTGATCATATCCTCCACGTCAAGCCAAGCCGTCGACCTCTCATTTTTCTTCACTTCATCCCACACGGCCAGGTATTGGTACACTGGCTCCTTGGGTTGTGGCTCCAACTGCTTCAGACGGCGAGCAACCAAGTACTTGACATCGCCCACCGTCCAACTTGGGATGTCGTCGAACTCGTCCTCCTCCTCATCGACTTCAATTACGTCCCGGTCTCGCTTCTGGAGACGTCGATCGGCTACAGCATCTTCCTCTTCCTGCAACGACTGCGCGAAGAGTGCTACCGATGCGGCGACCGCGGCACCCCGTTTCGGGCGCTTCGTCCGTACTGCATCGGTAGTAGGTGCTTCCACCCGCTTCGACTTCGTCCTCGACTTCCCCCTGCCTTCGACTTGGCTGGGGCTGCCGTTTCAGCTCCGTCTGTTTCCGCACCCAAGTTGACTTCGATATCACTGTCGTCGATCTCCTCAATGCCGAATGGGAAGTCGATTTCCGTCTCACCTTCCATCAGGACGTCGTTGTCCTTCGCCTCAACGGCGACCACGGTAACGTTTTCTTGGGCAGTCTCAGCTGTGGCGATAGTCTCCTCGGTGCTTGGAGCTGCCTCCACCTCCATCGGCTGCGCTTCGACTTCACTACGTAGGTCGATAGTCACCCCCGTGCTCTCGGACTCCGCCGATTTTGCTTCGCCACCAGAACCCGAGACACGAAACCGCTCGATCATCTCGGCCTTCATCGCCCGTGAAATCCCTTGCGGCGTCGGGCTCAACCCCGGACGTACCACCGAGTCAGTTGGCACCGGTGCATCCGCTGCCGCGGACTCTTCCATCGGGACGTCTTCCAGGACGTCGTCAAGCTGCTGGGTCATCCCAGTCGTTGCAAGCGTCATGCCCTCCAAAGCATTCCTTGCCTCTTCATCTTGATCATCCAAGCCCCCGTCACCATGGCCTCCGGCACCTGTGTGTCCTTGGCCGGCGCACTCACGTTCACCGCCGGCGTGGCTGGCTTCTCGGCTTCGCCCTCCCCCACACGACCAGGCCCATGTCCATTTCTGGTACCGTTCACCAGCCGTACCAGATCGGAGTCAGCTCCACCATCCACGCCCGTCCCCGTGCTGATTGCCGCCGTCGCTTCACCTTCACTCATGGCCTGCCACAACTCATACTTAGTATGCGCAAACTCGGCGGCTTCTCAATCAAACGTGAGCTTACCGGTCGGGTCCCGCTTAAATCCGAATCGACTTGCGCGCTCCAAGGCAAATTCTCTAATGAGGTCCCTCAGCCATGGCGCAGCCACCCATTTCTCGCGCAACATCCCGGAAAACCTTCCATGGTTGATGGGAGTTCGGCTGAGCTCATCGAGCAGACCAAGCGCGAGCTGAAGACTCGCTTCGAGATGACCGACAGCGGCAAGTGTGCCTTCATTCTAGGCATCGAGTTGGTAGACGGCCCGAACGGCAGCGTGACGATGTGCCAGCGGCGGTATGTGGATGACATCCTGAAGCGTTTCGGTATGGACGAGTGCAAGGCTGTGGTGTCTCCGTGGATTTGAGCTCACGACTGATTGCGAGCGACTTGGCGATCAAGCTGAACGCGCCATTTCGTGAAGCTGTGGGTGCGCTCATGCATCTCATGACTGCGACTCGCCCGGACATTGCATATGCTGTGGGCTACGTGTCACGCTTTATGGAGAATCCGCAGGAGGAGCACTGGATGGCCGTGAAGCGCATATTTCGCTATCTGCAGGGAACCAAGTCACACGGCATCTGCTTCAAGCCTGGTGACAGCGGACTTTCGTGGATACTCTGACGCAGACTGGGCCGGCGATCTCGCGGATCGCAAGTCGACTTCGGGCTACGTGTTCCTGCTAACAGGTGCTCCCATCAGTTGGGGAAGCAAGAAGCAGTCGAGCGTGTCGCTATCAACGAGTGAAGCGGAGTACATCGCGCTGAGCCTGGCCATCCAAGAAGGCAAGTGGGTGCACCGATTAGTGTGTGAAATGCTCACGGTTGCTGGAGAAGCGTGCCCGGAGCTCAAGATTTTCGAGGACAACCAGTCATGCATCAAGATGACGAAGAACCCCGTGAACCACGGTCGCGCCAAGCACATCGACATCAAGTACCACCACATCCGCGATGAAGTGAAACGCGGTGAAGTGACGGTGGAGTACTGCGAAACTGCGACGATGCTGGCGGATATCATGACGAAGGCGATGCCGGGGCCACGCCACAAGGAACTGACTCAGGCTCTCGGCGTGACAGAGTGTTCGCATTGAGGGGCGTATTGCGGTACCTGAGTTATGGTACTCGTGGGGTACCGGTATACTGGTACGAGTACCGGTTGTGCCAATGACCAACACTCACCGCCTGCTCAATCATTCTGTATGTTTACGCTACATGTTTGCGTCATCGATGTTTACGCCACGCTGGATACTTGCGACAGGATACTGGGTACAAGATGGGCAAGATGCGTGGCGCTCTGTGATTGGCTGGAGCAACTCAGGAATCCAGTAGAGTGTATCCAGTAGAATATCTAGTAGGCTTAGAGGTAGCAAGCACTTTGCGAACTAAGGACCGAATCAATCACTTTCCAATTCTCCATCAAACCCCAAGTGTTCAAGTGTCTTCGCTCCGGTCGACTCCAGAGCCTCAAGCCTCCCTCCGCTTCGTCCTCCAAGATCTTTGACCTTTAACAGTTTGCGCTAAAGAACGGGCTCATAGCCGTCCTAGAGACGTCAGGACGGTCATTCAAAGTCGGGCCTCGAATCCCGTCTCGGACGGACACTGGCGTCGGAAGTCGGATGTCGGAAGTCGAGACACGGACAGACAGGATGGTTGACGCGACGCATCTGACGCGTCAGGCAGACACGTACGGTGATGCTGGGGCAGCGTGGCATGTCCGTCCATCTGGTCGTTAGGTCCGCCTACTGCAAGCAGTCGACGTGTCCGACATACACTGATGTAGACGGCCATCTTAGGCTGAGAACACCATATCCCGTCTGCTCTGTGAAGTTAAGCAGCCTCAAGCTCGGGTAGTACTCGGGTGGGTGACCACCGGGGAAGTCCGGGTGCTGTCTACCTTTTGCTTTGGTCGGCCTCAAGACTTTGTCATTTCGACTTCAGACTTCTGCCGTCGGAGGAGGCGCCACCTTCAAATGGCTACACGTCGGTCGATTTTTCGATTTTGGGGTTATAGCCGTGCCACCGCCGCCAATCGACGCGTCTTGGAGCGGAGATGTGGTTTGCGCTAAAGAACGGGCTCACAGCCGTCCTAGAGACGTCAGGACGGTCATTCAAAGTCGGGCCTCGAATCCCGTCTCGGACGGACATTGGCGTCGGAAGTCGGATGTCGGAAGTCGAGACACGGACAGACAGGATGGTTGACGCGACGCATCTGACGCGTCAGGCAGACACGTACGGTGATGCTGGGGCAGCGTGGCATGTCCGTCCATCTGGTCGTTAGGTCCGCCTACTGCAAGCAGTCGACGTGTCCGACATACACTGATGTAGACGGCCATCTTAGGCTGAGAACATATCGCATCGGACACGTCGGGCAGACACGTACGGTGATGCGGGACCAGCATGGCATGTCCGTCCATCTGGTCGTTAGGTCCGCCTACTGCAAGCAGTCGACGTGTCTGACATACACTGATGTAGACGGCCATCTTAGGCTGAGAACACCATATCCCGTCTGCTCTGTGAAGTTAAGCAGCCTCAAGCTCGGGTAGTACTCGGGTGGGTGACCACCGGGGAAGTCCGGGTGCTGTCTACCTTTGCTTTGGTCGGCCTCAAGACTTTGTCATTTCGACTTCAGACTTCTGCCGTCGGAGGAGGCGCCACCTTCAAATGGCTACACGTCGGTCGATTTTTCGATTTTGGGGTTATAGCCGTGCCACCGCCGCCAATCGACGCGTCTTGGAGCGGAGATGTGGTTTGCGCTAAAGAACGGGCTCACAGCCGTCCTAGAGACGTCAGGACGGTCATTCAAAGTCGGGCCTCGAATCCCGTCTCGGACGGACATTGGCGTCGGAAGTCGGATGTCGGAAGTCGAGACACGGACAGACAGGATGGTTGACGCGACGCATCTGACGCGTCAGGCAGACACGTACGGTGATGCTGGGGCAGCGTGGCATGTCCGTCCATCTGGTCGTTAGGTCCGCCTACTGCAAGCAGTCGACGTGTCCGACATACACTGATGTAGACGGCCATCTTAGGCTGAGAACATATCGCATCGGACACGTCGGGCAGACACGTACGGTGATGCGGGACCAGCATGGCATGTCCGTCCATCTGGTCGTTAGGTCCGCCTACTGCAAGCAGTCGACGTGTCTGACATACACTGATGTAGACGGCCATCTTAGGCTGAGAACACCATATCCCGTCTGCTCTGTGAAGTTAAGCAGCCTCAAGCTCGGGTAGTACTCGGGTGGGTGACCACCGGGGAAGTCCGGGTGCTGTCTACCTTTGCTTTGGTCGGCCTCAAGACTTTGTCATTTCGACTTCAGACTTCTGCCGTCGGAGGAGGCGCCACCTTCAAATGGCTACACGTCGGTCGATTTTTCGATTTTTCGATTTTGGGGTTATAGCCGTGCCACCGCCGCCAATCGACGCGTCTTGGAGCGGAGATGTGGTTTGCGCTAAAGAACGGGCTCATAGCCGTCCTAGAGACGTCAGGACGGTCATTCAAAGTCGGGCCTCGAATCCCGTCTCGGACGGACATTGGCGTCGGAAGTCGGATGTCGGAAGTCGAGACACGGACAGACAGGATGGTTGACGCGACGCATCTGACGCGTCAGGCAGACACGTACGGTGATGCTGGGGCAGCGTGGCATGTCCGTCCATCTGGTCGTTAGGTCCGCCTACTGCAAGCAGTCGACGTGTCCGACATACACTGATGTAGACGGCCATCTTAGGCTGAGAACATATCGCATCGGACACGTCGGGCAGACACGTACGGTGATGCGGGACCAGCATGGCATGTCCGTCCATCTGGTCGTTAGGTCCGCCTACTGCAAGCAGTCGACGTGTCTGACATACACTGATGTAGACGGCCATCTTAGGCTGAGAACACCATATCCCGTCTGCTCTGTGAAGTTAAGCAGCCTCAAGCTCGGGTAGTACTCGGGTGGGTGACCACCGGGGAAGTCCGGGTGCTGTCTACCTTTGCTTTGGTCGGCCTCAAGACTTTGTCATTTCGACTTCAGACTTCTGCCGTCGGAGGAGGCGCCACCTTCAAATGGCTACACGTCGGTCGATTTTTCGATTTTTCGATTTTGGGGTTATAGCCGTGCCACCGCCGCCAATCGACGCGTCTTGGAGCGGAGATGTGGTTTGCGCTAAAGAACGGGCTCACAGCCGTCCTAGAGACGTCAGGACGGTCATTCAAAGTCGGGCCTCGAATCCCGTCTCGGACGGACATTGGCGTCGGAAGTCGGATGTCGGAAGTCGAGACACGGACAGACAGGATGGTTGACGCGACGCATCTGACGCGTCAGGCAGACACGTACGGTGATGCTGGGGCAGCGTGGCATGTCCGTCCATCTGGTCGTTAGGTCCGCCTACTGCAAGCAGTCGACGTGTCCGACATACACTGATGTAGACGGCCATCTTAGGCTGAGAACATATCGCATCGGACACGTCGGGCAGACACGTACGGTGATGCGGGACCAGCATGGCATGTCCGTCCATCTGGTCGTTAGGTCCGCCTACTGCAAGCAGTCGACGTGTCTGACATACACTGATGTAGACGGCCATCTTAGGCTGAGAACACCATATCCCGTCTGCTCTGTGAAGTTAAGCAGCCTCAAGCTCGGGTAGTACTCGGGTGGGTGACCACCGGGGAAGTCCGGGTGCTGTCTACCTTTTGCTTTGGTCGGCCTCAAGACTTTGTCATTTCGACTTCAGACTTCTGCCGTCGGAGGAGGCGCCACCTTCAAATGGCTACACGTCGGTCGATTTTTCGATTTTTCGATTTTGGGGTTATAGCCGTGCCACCGCCGCCAATCGACGCGTCTTGGAGCGGAGATGTAGTTTGCGCTAAAGAACGGGCTCATAGCCGTCCTAGAGACGTCAGGACGGTCATTCAAAGTCGGGCCTCGAATCCCGTCTCGGACGGACATTGGCGTCGGAAGTCGGATGTCGGAAGTCGAGACACGGACAGACAGGATGGTTGACGCGACGCATCTGACGCGTCAGGCAGACACGTACGGTGATGCTGGGGCAGCGTGGCATGTCCGTCCATCTGGTCGTTAGGTCCGCCTACTGCAAGCAGTCGACGTGTCCGACATACACTGATGTAGACGGCCATCTTAGGCTGAGAACATATCGCATCGGACACGTCGGGCAGACACGTACGGTGATGCGGGACCAGCATGGCATGTCCGTCCATCTGGTCGTTAGGTCCGCCTACTGCAAGCAGTCGACGTGTCTGACATACACTGATGTAGACGGCCATCTTAGGCTGAGAACACCATATCCCGTCTGCTCTGTGAAGTTAAGCAGCCTCAAGCTCCGGTAGTACTCGGGTGGGTGACCACCGGGGAAGTCCGGGTGCTGTCTACCTTTGCTTTGGTCGGCCTCAAGACTTTGTCATTTCGACTTCAGACTTCTGCCGTCGGAGGAGGCGCCACCTTCAAATGGCTACACGTCGGTCGATTTTTCGATTTTTCGATTTTGGGGTTATAGCCGTGCCACCGCCGCCAATCGACGCGTCTTGGAGCGGAGATGTGGTTTGCGCTAAAGAACGGGCTCATAGCCGTCCTAGAGACGTCAGGACGGTCATTCAAAGTCGGGCCTCGAATCCCGTCTCGGACGGACATGGCGTCGGAAGTCGGATGTCGGAAGTCGAGACACGGACAGACAGGATGGTTGACGCGACGCATCTGACGCGTCAGGCAGACACGTACGGTGATGCTGGGGCAGCGTGGCATGTCCGTCCATCTGGTCGTTAGGTCCGCCTACTGCAAGCAGTCGACGTGTCCGACATACACTGATGTAGACGGCCATCTTAGGCTGAGAACATATCGCATCGGACACGTCGGGCAGACACGTACGGTGATGCGGGACCAGCATGGCATGTCCGTCCATCTGGTCGTTAGGTCCGCCTACTGCAAGCAGTCGACGTGTCTGACATACACTGATGTAGACGGCCATCTTAGGCTGAGAACACCATATCCCGTCTGCTCTGTGAAGTTAAGCAGCCTCAAGCTCGGGTAGTACTCGGGTGGGTGACCACCGGGGAAGTCCGGGTGCTGTCTACCTTTGCTTTGGTCGGCCTCAAGACTTTGTCATTTCGACTTCAGACTTCTGCCGTCGGAGGAGGCGCCACCTTCAAATGGCTACACGTCGGTCGATTTTTCGATTTTTCGATTTTGGGGTTATAGCCGTGCCACCGCCGCCAATCGACGCGTCTTGGAGCGGAGATGTGGTTTGCGCTAAAGAACGGGCTCATAGCCGTCCTAGAGACGTCAGGACGGTCATTCAAAGTCGGGCCTCGAATCCCGTCTCGGACGGACATTGGCGTCGGAAGTCGGATGTCGGAAGTCGAGACACGGACAGACAGGATGGTTGACGCGACGCATCTGACGCGTCAGGCAGACACGTACGGTGATGCTGGGGCAGCGTGGCATGTCCGTCCATCTGGTCGTTAGGTCCGCCTACTGCAAGCAGTCGACGTGTCCGACATACACTGATGTAGACGGCCATCTTAGGCTGAGAACATATCGCATCGGACACGTCGGGCAGACACGTACGGTGATGCGGGACCAGCATGGCATGTCCGTCCATCTGGTCGTTAGGTCCGCCTACTGCAAGCAGTCGACGTGTCGACATACACTGATGTAGACGGCCATCTTAGGGCTGAGAACACCATATCCCGTCTGCTCTGTGAAGTTAAGCAGCCTCAAGCTCGGGTAGTACTCGGGTGGGTGACCACCGGGGAAGTCCGGGTGCTGTCTACCTTTGCTTTGGTCGGCCTAACTTCTTACCCTTTCGCCATCTGAGGTGGTTGTCCTAGATGTAGTTTTTGCCCGTGGTCGATTTTTACGGATCGCGCGACAGTGTTTTTGCTCTCCTGGACAAATTGGTCTAAAACTGAGATTGTGAAGCTATGCTGATTTTCAGCAAATTTTGCGGCAATCGCTAGATAATAATTAGAAGCATCTTTCCCACCGGCAGCTCGTACGTCGGAAAAATGACGGGTTATGCTCGGACGCGTAAAAAAGCCGATACTAAAACGGCCTTCATTAGCAAAATATTTGGGGCCCTGGCAGGCGTCAATCTGCGGTTTTTTTTTATGCACTATCGGACGTTAAAATCAAAAAGACGCCTTAACGTGCTCTATGACCAGATCTTCCTTCCCACCCCAACTCCCAAAATTGACGGAGTTATGGCCGGGACAAGTGGACCTCTGCAATGGCATATATTCCTTATGTCAGGTAGCGATATTGCAAAACCAATTTTTTCTAGGTCAGTATACTTGCGCGCAACTGCTCAAACCATCAGAACTTGCGATTTCGAACATCGAAAGTGCTTTTTGGTTTGGAACCTTGCCTGAAATACCAACCGTAAATCGCTCGTCACTTTGGCTGTTTCGTTTTGGACGTTGAACCCCGGATGGAGGGTAGTGGGGGGTCATAAACCTACCCCGGAGTTTGGCAATTCTGAAACTACACCAATAACTCTATCTATCCCCAAAAGGATTCCTGGCTTGTACCCTGGGGCCTCTCTGGGCATCGGCGCAAAGTTTGGACGAGCGCGAAAACACGTTATTTTGGCCGATTTTGGGCCCTTTTGCAGCCGGTTTCTCCGAAAGCCATATGGTGGCCGTCTCCGCCGACTGAATCTGTTAGAGAGTGGTATGAAGCAAGTAGCCCCAAAGGATTCGGTATGAATCGGCTTCGTCTTGTCTCTAGAGCAGTTGACGTGGTTGGTGATCAGCGGTTTTGCACTCTAGATGCCGCGTGGCAAAGTCGAAAAAGGGCCATTTTTCGGCCGAAAATGAGGCACTGCTCCAAAACTAAAACGAATTAGCTCTCGCCACTTAGCAATTCGAA
>JAAVTI010001254.1:0-53556 GCA_011947335.1 Phytophthora constricta | reverse complement strand
CCTTCCATGGTTGATGGGAGTTCGGCTGAGCTCATCGAGCAGACCAAGCGCGAGCTGAAGACTCGCTTCGAGATGACCGACAGCGGCAAGTGTGCCTTCATTCTAGGCATCGAGTTGGTAGACGGCCCGAAAGGCAGCGTGACGATGTGCCAGCGGCGGTATGTGGATGACATCCTGAAGCGTTTCGGTATGGACGAGTGCAAGGCTGTGGTGTCTCCGTGGATTTGAGCTCACGACTGATTGCGAGCGACTTGGCGATCAAGCTGAACGCGCCATTTCGTGAAGCTGTGGGTGCGCTCATGCATCTCATGACTGCGACTCGCCCGGACATTGCATATGCTGTGGGCTACGTGTCACGCTTTATGGAGAATCCGCAGGAGGAGCACTGGATGGCCGTGAAGCGCATATTTCGCTATCTGCAGGGAACCAAGTCACACGGCATCTGCTTCAAGCCTGGTGACAGCGTGGACTTTCGTGGATACTCTGACGCAGACTGGGCCGGCGATCTCGCGGATCGCAAGTCGACTTCGGGCTACGTGTTCCTGCTAACAGGTGCTCCCATCAGTTGGGGAAGCAAGAAGCAGTCGAGCGTGTCGCTATCAACGAGTGAAGCGGAGTACATCGCGCTGAGCCTGGCCATCCAAGAAGGCAAGTGGGTGCACCGATTAGTGTGTGAAATGCTCACGGTTGCTGGAGAAGCGTGCCCGGAGCTCAAGATTTTCGAGGACAACCAGTCATGCATCAAGATGACGAAGAACCCCGTGAACCACGGTCGCGCCAAGCACATCGACATCAAGTACCACCACATCCGCGATGAAGTGAAACGCGGTGAAGTGACGGTGGAGTACTGCGAAACTGCGACGATGCTGGCGGATATCATGACGAAGGCGATGCCGGGGCCACGCCACAAGGAACTGACTCAGGCTCTCGGCGTGACAGAGTGTTCGCATTGAGGGGGCGTATTGCGGTACCTGAGTTATGGTACTCGTGGGGTACCGGTATACTGGTACGAGTACCGGTTGTGCCAATGACCAACACTCACCGCCTGCTCAATCATTCTGTATGTTTACGCTACATGTTTGCGTCATCGATGTTTACGCCACGCTGGATACTTGCGACAGGATACTGGGTACAAGATGGGCAAGATGCGTGGCGCTCTGTGATTGGCTGGAGCAACTCAGGAATCCAGTAGAGTGTATCCAGTAGAATATCTAGTAGGCTTAGAGGTAGCAAGCACTTTGCGAACTAAGGACCGAATCAATCACTTTCCAATTCTCCATCAAACCCCAAGTGTTCAAGTGTCTTCGCTCCGGTCGACTCCAGAGCCTCAAGCCTCCCTCCGCTTCGTCCTCCAAGATCTTTGACCTTTAACAGTTTGCGCTAAAGAACGGGCTCATAGCCGTCCTAGAGACGTCAGGACGGTCATTCAAAGTCGGGCCTCGAATCCCGTCTCGGACGGACATTGGCGTCGGAAGTCGGATGTCGGAAGTCGAGACACGGACAGACAGGATGGTTGACGCGACGCATCTGACGCGTCGGGCAGACACGTACGGTGATGCTGGGGCAGCGTGGCATGTCCGTCCATCTGGTCGTTAGGTCCGCCTACTGCAAGCAGTCGACGTGTCCGACATACACTGATGTAGACGGCCATCTTAGGCTGAGAACACCATATCCCGTCTGCTCTGTGAAGTTAAGCAGCCTCAAGCTCGGGTAGTACTCGGGTGGGTGACCACCGGGGAAGTCCGGGTGCTGTCTACCTTTTGCTTTGGTCGGCCTCAAGACTTTGTCATTTCGACTTCAGACTTCTGCCGTCGGAGGAGGCGCCACCTTCAAATGGCTACACGTCGGTCGATTTTTCGATTTTGGGGTTATAGCCGTGCCACCGCCGCCAATCGACGCGTCTTGGAGCGGAGATGTGGTTTGCGCTAAAGAACGGGCTCATAGCCGTCCTAGAGACGTCAGGACGGTCATTCAAAGTCGGGACTCGAATCCCGTCTCGGACGGACATGGCGTCGGAAGTCGGATGTCGGAAGTCGAGACACGGACAGACAGGATGGTTGACGCGACGCATCTGACGCGTCAGGCAGACACGTACGGTGATGCTGGGGCAGCGTGGCATGTCCGTCCATCTGGTCGTTAGGTCCGCCTACCGCAAGCAGTCGACGTGTCCGACATACACTGATGTAGACGGCCATCTTAGGCTGAGAACATATCGCATCGGACACGTCGGGCAGACACGTACGGTGATGCGGGACCAGCATGGCATGTCCGTCCATCTGGTCGTTAGGTCCGCCTACTGCAAGCAGTCGACGTGTCTGACATACACTGATGTAGACGGCCATCTTAGGCTGAGAACACCATATCCCGTCTGCTCTGTGAAGTTAAGCAGCCTCAAGCTCGGGTAGTACTCGGGTGGGTGACCACCGGGGAAGTCCGGGTGCTGTCTACCTTTTTGCTTTGGTCGGCCTCAAGACTTTGTCATTTCGACTTCAGACTTCTGCCGTCGGAGGAGGCGCCACCTTCAAATGGCTACACGTCGGTCGATTTTTCGATTTTGGGGTTATAGCCGTGCCACCGCCGCCAATCGACGCGTCTTGGAGCGGAGATGTGGTTTGCGCTAAAGAACGGGCTCATAGCCGTCCTAGAGACGTCAGGACGGTCATTCAAAGTCGGGACTCGAATCCCGTCTCGGACGGACATGGCGTCGGAAGTCGGATGTCGGAAGTCGAGACACGGACAGACAGGATGGTTGACGCGACGCATCTGACGCGTCAGGCAGACACGTACGGTGATGCTGGGGCAGCGTGGCATGTCCGTCCATCTGGTCGTTAGGTCCGCCTACCGCAAGCAGTCGACGTGTCCGACATACACTGATGTAGACGGCCATCTTAGGCTGAGAACATATCGCATCGGACACGTCGGGCAGACACGTACGGTGATGCGGGACCAGCATGGCATGTCCGTCCATCTGGTCGTTAGGTCCGCCTACTGCAAGCAGTCGACGTGTCTGACATACACTGATGTAGACGGCCATCTTAGGCTGAGAACACCATATCCGTCTGCTCTGTGAAGTTAAGCAGCCTCAAGCTCGGGTAGTACTCGGGTGGGTGACCACCGGGGAAGTCCGGGTGCTGTCTACCTTTTGCTTTGGTCGGCCTCAAGACTTTGTCATTTCGACTTCAGACTTCTGCCGTCGGAGGAGGCGCCACCTTCAAATGGCTACACGTCGGTCGATTTTTCGATTTTTCGATTTTGGGGTTATAGCCGTGCCACCGCCGCCAATCGACGCGTCTTGGAGCGGAGATGTGGTTTGCGCTAAAGAACGGGCTCATAGCCGTCCTAGAGACGTCAGGACGGTCATTCAAAGTCGGGACTCGAATCCCGTCTCGGACGGACATTGGCGTCGGAAGTCGGATGTCGGAAGTCGAGACACGGACAGACAGGATGGTTGACGCGACGCATCTGACGCGTCAGGCAGACACGTACGGTGATGCTGGGGCAGCGTGGCATGTCCGTCCATCTGGTCGTTAGGTCCGCCTACTGCAAGCAGTCGACGTGTCCGACATACACTGATGTAGACGGCCATCTTAGGCTGAGAACATATCGCATCGGACACGTCGGGCAGACACGTACGGTGATGCGGGACCAGCATGGCATGTCCGTCCATCTGGTCGTTAGGTCCGCCTACTGCAAGCAGTCGACGTGTCTGACATACACTGATGTAGACGGCCATCTTAGGCTGAGAACACCATATCCCGTCTGCTCTGTGAAGTTAAGCAGCCTCAAGCTCGGGTAGTACTCGGGTGGGTGACCACCGGGGAAGTCCGGGTGCTGTCTACCTTTTTGCTTTGGTCGGCCTCAAGACTTTGTCATTTCGACTTCAGACTTCTGCCGTCGGAGGAGGCGCCACCTTCAAATGGCTACACGTCGGTCGATTTTTCGATTTTTCGATTTTGGGGTTATAGCCGTGCCACCGCCGCCAATCGACGCGTCTTGGAGCGGAGATGTGGTTTGCGCTAAAGAACGGGCTCATAGCCGTCCTAGAGACGTCAGGACGGTCATTCAAAGTCGGGCCTCGAATCCCGTCTCGGACGGACATTGGCGTCGGAAGTCGGATGTCGGAAGTCGAGACACGGACAGACAGGATGGTTGACGCGACGCATCTGACGCGTCAGGCAGACACGTACGGTGATGCTGGGGCAGCGTGGCATGTCCGTCCATCTGGTCGTTAGGTCCGCCTACTGCAAGCAGTCGACGTGTCCGACATACACTGATGTAGACGGCCATCTTAGGCTGAGAACATATCGCATCGGACACGTCGGGCAGACACGTACGGTGATGCGGGACCAGCATGGCATGTCCGTCCATCTGGTCGTTAGGTCCGCCTACTGCAAGCAGTCGACGTGTCTGACATACACTGATGTAGACGGCCATCTTAGGCTGAGAACACCATATCCCGTCTGCTCTGTGAAGTTAAGCAGCCTCAAGCTCGGGTAGTACTCGGGTGGGTGACCACCGGGGAAGTCCGGGTGCTGTCTACCTTTGCTTTGGTCGGCCTCAAGACTTTGTCATTTCGACTTCAGACTTCTGCCGTCGGAGGAGGCGCCACCTTCAAATGGCTACACGTCGGTCGATTTTTCGATTTTTCGATTTTGGGGTTATAGCCGTGCCACCGCCGCCAATCGACGCGTCTTGGAGCGGAGATGTGGTTTGCGCTAAAGAACGGGCTCATAGCCGTCCTAGAGACGTCAGGACGGTCATTCAAAGTCGGGACTCGAATCCCGTCTCGGACGGACATTGGCGTCGGAAGTCGGATGTCGGAAGTCGAGACACGGACAGACAGGATGGTTGACGCGACGCATCTGACGCGTCAGGCAGACACGTACGGTGATGCTGGGGCAGCGTGGCATGTCCGTCCATCTGGTCGTTAGGTCCGCCTACTGCAAGCAGTCGACGTGTCCGACATACACTGATGTAGACGGCCATCTTAGGCTGAGAACATATCGCATCGGACACGTCGGGCAGACACGTACGGTGATGCGGGACCAGCATGGCATGTCCGTCCATCTGGTCGTTAGGTCCGCCTACTGCAAGCAGTCGACGTGTCTGACATACACTGATGTAGACGGCCATCTTAGGCTGAGAACACCATATCCCGTCTGCTCTGTGAAGTTAAGCAGCCTCAAGCTCGGGTAGTACTCGGGTGGGTGACCACCGGGGAAGTCCGGGTGCTGTCTACCTTTTGCTTTGGTCGGCCTCAAGACTTTGTCATTTCGACTTCAGACTTCTGCCGTCGGAGGAGGCGCCACCTTCAAATGGCTACACGTCGGTCGATTTTTCGATTTTTCGATTTTGGGGTTATAGCCGTGCCACCGCCGCCAATCGACGCGTCTTGGAGCGGAGATGTGGTTTGCGCTAAAGAACGGGCTCATAGCCGTCCTAGAGACGTCAGGACGGTCATTCAAAGTCGGGCCTCGAATCCCGTCTCGGACGGACATTGGCGTCGGAAGTCGGATGTCGGAAGTCGAGACACGGACAGACAGGATGGTTGACGCGACGCATCTGACGCGTCAGGCAGACACGTACGGTGATGCTGGGGCAGCGTGGCATGTCCGTCCATCTGGTCGTTAGGTCCGCCTACTGCAAGCAGTCGACGTGTCCGACATACACTGATGTAGACGGCCATCTTAGGCTGAGAACATATCGCATCGGACACGTCGGGCAGACACGTACGGTGATGCGGGACCAGCATGGCATGTCCGTCCATCTGGTCGTTAGGTCCGCCTACTGCAAGCATCGACGTGTCTGACATACACTGATGTAGACGGCCATCTTAGGCTGAGAACACCATATCCCGTCTGCTCTGTGAAGTTAAGCAGCCTCAAGCTCGGGTAGTACTCGGGTGGGTGACCACCGGGGAAGTCCGGGTGCTGTCTACCTTTTGCTTTGGTCAGGTAACCCTACCCTTTCGCCATCTGACGTGGTTGTCCTAGATGTAGTTTTTGCCCGTGGCCCGTTTTTTACGGATCGCGCGACAGTGTTTTTGCTCTCCTGACAAATTGGTCTAAAACTGAGATTGTGAAAAAGTTACAGCGCGATTTTAGCAAATTTTGCGGCAATCGCTAGATAATAATTAGAAGCATCTTTCCCAACTAAGGCAGCTCGCATACGTCGTAAAAATGACGGGGTTATGCTCGGACGCGTAAAAAGCCGATACTAAAACGGCCTTCATTAGCAAAAATATTTGCGGCCCCCTGGAGGCGTCAATTCTGCGGTTTTTATGCACTATCGGACGTTAAAATCAAAAAGACGCGCCTTAACGTGCTCTATGACCAGGTCTCCCTTCCCACCCCCAACTCCCAAAATTGACGGAGTTATGGCCGGGACAAGTGGACCTCTGCAATGGCATATATTCCTTATGTCAGGTAGCGATATTGCAAAACCAATTTTTCTAGGTCAGTATACTTGCGCGCAACTGCTCAAACCATCAGAACTTGCGATTTCGAACATCGAAAGTGCTTTTGGTTTGGAACCTTGCCTGAAATACCAACCGTAAATCGCTCGTCACTTTGGCTGTTTCGTTTTGGACGTTGAACCCCGGATGGAGGGTAGTGGGGGTCATAAACCTACCCCGGAGTTTGGCAATTCTGAAACTACACCAATAACTCTATCTATCCCCAAAAGGATTCGGCTTGTACCCCTGGGGCCTCTGGGCATCGGCGCAAAGTTTGGACGAGCGCGAAAACACGTTATTTTGGCCGATTTTGGGCCCTTTGTGGCCGGTTTCTGCCCGGAAAAGCCATATGGTGGCCGTCTCCGCCGACTGAATCTGTTAGAGAGTGGTATGAAGCAAGTAGCCCCAAAAGGATTCGGTATGAATCGGCTTCGTCTTGTCTCTAGAGCAGTTGACGTGGTTGGTGATCAGCGGTTTTGCACTCTAGATGCCGCGTGGCAAAGTCGAAAAAGGGCCATTTTTCGGCCGAAAATGAGGCACTGCTCCAAAACTAAAACGAATTAGCTCTCGCCACTTAGCAATTCGGAATCAGCGCGTTGAGAAAGTCTAGGAACGATTTTCAGAGAGGCACTAACTTCATCTATGTGCAGCTGGCGCGTAAAAAGGCGAGTTCGCAAAAATGAGTGAGTGCGGCTGCATAGGGTCTTCGGGGGCTGTGAACCCCATGATGAAATGTGAAATTTGCTACTGACGAGGTTGTCCTAGACGTGTTTTCATACGGGCTTTCGAGTGGTGAAGTCGGAATTTGCGTATCTCCAACCGTTTTGCGTAGACAGGGCAATATGTTGTTGTTTTTTGCCTAAAAATGCCAGCAAGTCGCAAAAACACGAGTTCTCGCCGATTTGACCGCGTTCCGCTCATCGGACGCTGGCTGACGATAGCGCATCGTGATCAGCGTGAAAAAGCGGTCTAGAGGCAATTTTCGAGCGACTATATTGGTGCCATAACATGGCCAACTGGGGTGCAGGAGACGGGGCGCAGTGACTTTTTGGTGCATGTCGGAGCCGCTGCAGACCAAACGGTTGGAGTTAGCCCAAATCCGACTTCACCAGTCGAAAGAGCGCCAATTTTCCAACTTTAACACACCATAACTCGGCAACCACTATATATTTTTTTATATCTGACTGTGGGCGAAGGTCAGCATAAAAGGCCTTTCGAGTGGTACCCAAGAAAACAGCTGTATTTTTATCCAATCAGCGATCGAAAAATCGAAAAAATCGCATAGGTTTCAAAACTATGGGTACACTACCATATTTTTTTGATATCGTTCTACTTGTTGAGGCGCTTCCATTTAATAGTGGGTTCAGCCATGCCAGTCGAGTGTAAAGGCGTCTTACTCGCGTTTTTGCGATTTTGCAAAAATGCCGATTTTGGCGCTAAAAGTGGATCCTGAAGGCACTAAGAACAATTGGTCGTGCTGCCTTCGATGAAACCTAAGCGCTAATTATATGACACCTTGTGTTGAAATCTTAAGTTATGGATCTACCTGGGGTTTCGGAGCGAGCGCGGCAAAGTTGGTCGAAAAACAGCGATTTTCGGGCTAAAATTCGAGTTTTTCGAAGTAACTTCGGCCATACCTACCCGATTTCGGTGAATTTGGGCTCCTAATCACCGCATGGTCAACACGGAGTGACTCCACAAAACGGAGCACCAAATTTCGAAGTGTGGATGGCGCTAGCCCTGCTCAAAGAAGTGAAAAGATGGCCGCCACGTCAGGGCGCCTATCTCTGTCAATATGGGGACATAGACGTGCTGCTTTGTATCAGTAGACACCTTTTGTTATGGTCTAAGTGCGTGTCGAGTCCATTTGGATGAGGCTATAAGAATGTAGTGTAGACGCTCACGCGAAGATCGCGCTTAAAACGGTCAATTTTAGGCTAAAATTGGAGGTTTTAGGCAAAACCCAGCTTAAATACGAGGTACCCATGTACCAGTGTACCACCCAATTGGGTACACGTGTACCAGTGGTACCCAGGTGGTACACAGCTGTACCGTCTCTGAATGAACGGTACACTGGTACTTCGTACTTTAGTTGGGTGGGGCCTCATTACATTGATGTTTTGTAGGGTCGATTTGATGGAAATTCTGAACAGTCGGTATTGTAGGCTATATACCTGACGTTGTAATGAAAAAGGAAATAGACAGTAGGCAGTTTGCCTATATATGTAGAGGGGTGTGTCGGTGAGGAAAAATCTGGGAAAGACTTCGGTCGTTTCTGGGTAGTATCTGAAACTGCTGCGCCGTTTTGCGAACGATTGTTCAGGCAATTAGTGGTTTTCTGCGTGGTCTTTGCAGGGGCGGTTTCGGCCGTTTCTAAGATTCGCGCAGGGGGCAAATTTAGTGCGTTTGTGCTGTGCTGGAGATTCCGGCGTGGCCTGCGTGCGCCAGGTTTATTGAGATTGTGTTTGTATGCTTTTGCATGTGAATATGGTTTTGATGGTGTCTTTTGCGTTGCTCTGTGCGCTTTTGTGCCTGTGTGATGCTGAGTTGTGGGTGAGTTTGCGTGTGCGTATACGGCTTAGTTACCCGTGCGTGCGTGAATTTCCGAAGCGCTTGGCGTTGCGATGTGTGCGAGGTGTACATCAACGCTCTGTCGGAGCCGGTGTGAAGGAATGTTGTTGAGGATACTTGGTGGTGCTGTGGCTTTCGAGCTGCGGTGTCATTTCAAGCGGAGCCTTTGGCGGCTTGTTTTGCGCTGGATTTCCGGTGGAAACGTTCATTTACGGGTAGAACCGCATTTGATCTGGGGTTGGTGCTGGTGTGCGGAGAGGACTACAACTCAAAGCGTGCTGGTGCCGGCTCTGTTTCGCTTTGCTGTGCCTTTTGGTGCGGCGGGGTGAGGATCGTTTTGATGTCTTTCTGTGAGGATGGATGTTGAGTGATTCTTGACTATTATGGATGGCTGTGGGTGTGTGTGCGATTGACTGTGCCGCGGGTGTGCGTGGGCGGTTGTTTGTGTGCGTGCTCGAGGTTGTTTGTAACTGTTGGGGACGGCTTTTCGTTCTTTTTGCGGAGGATATTAACCTGGTTGATCCTGCCAGTAGTCATACGCTTGTCTCAAAGATTAAGCCATGCATGTCTAAGTATAAACACTTTTGTACTGTGAAACTGCGAATGGCTCATTATATCAGTTATAGTCTACCCGAAAGTACCTTACTACTTGGATAACCGTAGTAATTCTAGAGCTAATACATGCGTCAATACCCAACTGCTTGTCGGGCGGGTAGCATTTATTAGATTGAAACCAATGCAGTCTTCGGGCTGGTATTGTGTTGAGTCATAATAACTGTGCGAATCGCGCTTTGCGCGATAAATCGGTTGAGTTTCTGACCTTGTCGAAGAAGACGAAGGACAGCGAAGACGAGGATGCTCTTGCCCTCGAGGTGAAGCGAGAGATGTTGGCACAGGTTCCCACAAACGCGGAGTTTACGGGGCCTTCGGTGATGATCGATTTTACGGGTCTTGATCTGGATGTGCCGGAGCCGATGGTCGTTGGCGAGGCCATGGAGGGCAAGTCTGGTGAAATATTTCACCCAGACTTGCCTATCCAATTGAGGATTTGAAGACAAGTCCAGTGCCTCCCATTATACTTAGAGAACTTTTCGGCACCGGGGCGTATCGAGGCTCGTCCGGCATTACCTCCCGGTCCCCACAGCGGCGCATCCACAACCCATGTACTGACTTACGTTAATGTCGTCACCCACCCAAGCACTGCCCGAGTTGAAGGCGACTTAACTTCACCAGGCCAATAGACCATGACACCACCCCGTGGAGGGCAAGTCTGGTGAAATAATGGTTCATTATACTTTACAGAGGATGAAAAATGACGCTAGTCGATATGCAGGTCGACTCTATCTAAATTTGTGTGGACCACAAAAATTTGGTGTGGACCACCCAAAATATAATTTTTCGAGGTCAAAATGGCTGATTGGACCGTTTTTGACATAAAGTCTCGGAGGTCATCAAGTCTTGGAGGCGCCATCTTAGGCTGAGAACACCATATCCCGTCTGCTCTGTGAAGTTAAGCAGCCTCAAGCTCGGGTAGTACTCGGGTGGGTGACCACCGGGGAAGTCCGGGTGCTGTCTACCTTTTGCTTTGGTCGGCCTCAAGACTTTGTCATTTCGACTTCAGACTTCTGCCGTCGGAGGAGGCGCCACCTTCAAATGGCTACACGTCGGTCGATTTTTCGATTTTTCGATTTTGGGGTTATAGCCGTGCCACCGCCGCCAATCGACGCGTCTTGGAGCGGAGATGTGGTTTGCGCTAAAGAACGGGCTCATAGCCGTCCTAGAGACGTCAGGACGGTCATTCAAAGTCGGGACTCGAATCCCGTCTCGGACGGACATTGGCGTCGGAAGTCGGATGTCGGAAGTCGAGACACGGACAGACAGGATGGTTGACGCGACGCATCTGACGCGTCAGGCAGACACGTACGGTGATGCTGGGGCAGCGTGGCATGTCCGTCCATCTGGTCGTTAGGTCCGCCTACTGCAAGCAGTCGACGTGTCCGACATACACTGATGTAGACGGCCATCTTAGGCTGAGAACATATCGCATCTGACGCGTCAGGCAGACACGTACGGTGATGCTGGGGCAGCGTGGCATGTCCGTCCATCTGGTCGTTAGGTCCGCCTACTGCAAGCAGTCGACGTGTCCGACATACACTGATGTAGACGGCCATCTTAGGCTGAGAACACCATATCCCGTCTGCTCTGTGAAGTTAAGCAGCCTCAAGCTCGGGTAGTACTCGGGTGGGTGACCACCGGGGAAGTCCGGGTGCTGTCTACCTTTTGCTTTGGTCGGCCTCAAGACTTTGTCATTTCGACTTCAGACTTCTGCCGTCGGAGGAGGCGCCACCTTCAAATGGCTACACGTCGGTCGATTTTTCGATTTTTCGATTTTGGGGTTATAGCCGTGCCACCGCCGCCAATCGACGCGTCTTGGAGCGGAGATGTGGTTTGCGCTAAAGAACGGGCTCATAGCCGTCCTAGAGACGTCAGGACGGTCATTCAAAGTCGGGACTCGAATCCCGTCTCGGACGGACATTGGCGTCGGAAGTCGGATGTCGGAAGTCGAGACACGGACAGACAGGATGGTTGACGCGACGCATCTGACGCGTCAGGCAGACACGTACGGTGATGCTGGGGCAGCGTGGCATGTCCGTCCATCTGGTCGTTAGGTCCGCCTACTGCAAGCAGTCGACGTGTCCGACATACACTGATGTAGACGGCCATCTTAGGCTGAGAACACCATATCCCGTCTGCTCTGTGAAGTTAAGCAGCCTCAAGCTCGGGTAGTACTCGGGTGGGTGACCACCGGGGAAGTCCGGGTGCTGTCTACCTTTTGCTTTGGTCGGCCTCAAGACTTTGTCATTTCGACTTCAGACTTCTGCCGTCGGAGGAGGCGCCACCTTCAAATGGCTACACGTCGGTCGATTTTTCGATTTTTCGATTTTGGGGTTATAGCCGTGCCACCGCCGCCAATCGACGCGTCTTGGAGCGGAGATGTGGTTTGCGCTAAAGAACGGGCTCATAGCCGTCCTAGAGACGTCAGGACGGTCATTCAAAGTCGGGACTCGAATCCCGTCTCGGACGGACATTGGCGTCGGAAGTCGGATGTCGGAAGTCGAGACACGGACAGACAGGATGGTTGACGCGACGCATCTGACGCGTCAGGCAGACACGTACGGTGATGCTGGGGCAGCGTGGCATGTCCGTCCATCTGGTCGTTAGGTCCGCCTACTGCAAGCAGTCGACGTGTCCGACATACACTGATGTAGACGGCCATCTTAGGCTGAGAACACCATATCCCGTCTGCTCTGTGAAGTTAAGCAGCCTCAAGCTCGGGTAGTACTCGGGTGGGTGACCACCGGGGAAGTCCGGGTGCTGTCTACCTTTTGCTTTGGTCGGCCTCAAGACTTTGTCATTTCGACTTCAGACTTCTGCCGTCGGAGGAGGCGCCACCTTCAAATGGCTACACGTCGGTCGATTTTTCGATTTTGGGGTTATAGCCGTGCCACCGCCGCCAATCGACGCGTCTTGGAGCGGAGATGTGGTTTGCGCTAAAGAACGGGCTCATAGCCGTCCTAGAGACGTCAGGACGGTCATTCAAAGTCGGGACTCGAATCCCGTCTCGGACGGACATTGGCGTCGGAAGTCGGATGTCGGAAGTCGAGACACGGACAGACAGGATGGTTGACGCGACGCATCTGACGCGTCAGGCAGACACGTACGGTGATGCTGGGGCAGCGTGGCATGTCCGTCCATCTGGTCGTTAGGTCCGCCTACTGCAAGCAGTCGACGTGTCCGACATACACTGATGTAGACGGCCATCTTAGGCTGAGAACACCATATCCCGTCTGCTCTGTGAAGTTAAGCAGCCTCAAGCTCGGGTAGTACTCGGGTGGGTGACCACCGGGGAAGTCCGGGTGCTGTCTACCTTTGCTTTGGTCGGCCTCAAGACTTTGTCATTTCGACTTCAGACTTCTGCCGTCGGAGGAGGCGCCACCTTCAAATGGCTACACGTCGGTCGATTTTTCGATTTTCGATTTTGGGGTTATAGCCGTGCCACCGCCGCCAATCGACGCGTCTTGGAGCGGAGATGTGGTTTGCGCTAAAGAACGGGCTCATAGCCGTCCTAGAGACGTCAGGACGGTCATTCAAAGTCGGGACTCGAATCCCGTCTCGGACGGACATTGGCGTCGGAAGTCGGATGTCGGAAGTCGAGACACGGACAGACAGGATGGTTGACGCGACGCATCTGACGCGTCAGGCAGACACGTACGGTGATGCTGGGGCAGCGTGGCATGTCCGTCCATCTGGTCGTTAGGTCCGCCTACTGCAAGCAGTCGACGTGTCCGACATACACTGATGTAGACGGCCATCTTAGGCTGAGAACACCATATCCCGTCTGCTCTGTGAAGTTAAGCAGCCTCAAGCTCGGGTAGTACTCGGGTGGGTGACCACCGGGGAAGTCCGGGTGCTGTCTACCTTTGCTTTGGTCGGCCTCAAGACTTTGTCATTTCGACTTCAGACTTCTGCCGTCGGAGGAGGCGCCACCTTCAAATGGCTACACGTCGGTCGATTTTCGATTTTTCGATTTTGGGGTTATAGCCGTGCCACCGCCGCCAATCGACGCGTCTTGGAGCGGAGATGTGGTTTGCGCTAAAGAACGGGCTCATAGCCGTCCTAGAGACGTCAGGACGGTCATTCAAAGTCGGGACTCGAATCCCGTCTCGGACGGACATTGGCGTCGGAAGTCGGATGTCGGAAGTCGAGACACGGACAGACAGGATGGTTGACGCGACGCATCTGACGCGTCAGGCAGACACGTACGGTGATGCTGGGGCAGCGTGGCATGTCCGTCCATCTGGTCGTTAGGTCCGCCTACTGCAAGCAGTCGACGTGTCCGACATACACTGATGTAGACGGCCATCTTAGGCTGAGAACACCATATCCCGTCTGCTCTGTGAAGTTAAGCAGCCTCAAGCTCGGGTAGTACTCGGGTGGGTGACCACCGGGGAAGTCCGGGTGCTGTCTACCTTTTGCTTTGGTCGGCCTCAAGACTTTGTCATTTCGACTTCAGACTTCTGCCGTCGGAGGAGGCGCCACCTTCAAATGGCTACACGTCGGTCGATTTTCGATTTTTCGATTTTGGGGTTATAGCCGTGCCACCGCCGCCAATCGACGCGTCTTGGAGCGGAGATGTGGTTTGCGCTAAAGAACGGGCTCATAGCCGTCCTAGAGACGTCAGGACGGTCATTCAAAGTCGGGACTCGAATCCCGTCTCGGACGGACATTGGCGTCGGAAGTCGGATGTCGGAAGTCGAGACACGGACAGACAGGATGGTTGACGCGACGCATCTGACGCGTCAGGCAGACACGTACGGTGATGCTGGGGCAGCGTGGCATGTCCGTCCATCTGGTCGTTAGGTCCGCCTACTGCAAGCAGTCGACGTGTCCGACATACACTGATGTAGACGGCCATCTTAGGCTGAGAACACCATATCCCGTCTGCTCTGTGAAGTTAAGCAGCCTCAAGCTCGGGTAGTACTCGGGTGGGTGACCACCGGGGAAGTCCGGGTGCTGTCTACCTTTTGCTTTGGTCGGCCTCAAGACTTTGTCATTTCGACTTCAGACTTCTGCCGTCGGAGGAGGCGCCACCTTCAAATGGCTACACGTCGGTCGATTTTTCGATTTTTCGATTTTGGGGTTATAGCCGTGCCACCGCCGCCAATCGACGCGTCTTGGAGCGGAGATGTGGTTTGCGCTAAAGAACGGGCTCATAGCCGTCCTAGAGACGTCAGGACGGTCATTCAAAGTCGGGACTCGAATCCCGTCTCGGACGGACATGGCGTCGGAAGTCGGATGTCGGAAGTCGAGACACGGACAGACAGGATGGTTGACGCGACGCATCTGACGCGTCAGGCAGACACGTACGGTGATGCTGGGGCAGCGTGGCATGTCCGTCCATCTGGTCGTTAGGTCCGCCTACTGCAAGCAGTCGACGTGTCCGACATACACTGATGTAGACGGCCATCTTAGGCTGAGAACACCATATCCCGTCTGCTCTGTGAAGTTAAGCAGCCTCAAGCTCGGGTAGTACTCGGGTGGGTGACCACCGGGGAAGTCCGGGTGCTGTCTACCTTTTGCTTTGGTCGGCCTCAAGACTTTGTCATTTCGACTTCAGACTTCTGCCGTCGGAGGAGGCGCCACCTTCAAATGGCTACACGTCGGTCGATTTTCGATTTTTCGATTTTGGGGTTATAGCCGTGCCACCGCCGCCAATCGACGCGTCTTGGAGCGGAGATGTGGTTTGCGCTAAAGAACGGGCTCATAGCCGTCCTAGAGACGTCAGGACGGTCATTCAAAGTCGGGACTCGAATCCCGTCTCGGACGGACATTGGCGTCGGAAGTCGGATGTCGGAAGTCGAGACACGGACAGACAGGATGGTTGACGCGACGCATCTGACGCGTCAGGCAGACACGTACGGTGATGCTGGGGCAGCGTGGCATGTCCGTCCATCTGGTCGTTAGGTCCGCCTACCGCAAGCAGTCGACGTGTCCGACATACACTGATGTAGACGGCCATCTTAGGCTGAGAACACCATATCCCGTCTGCTCTGTGAAGTTAAGCAGCCTCAAGCTCGGGTAGTACTCGGGTGGGTGACCACCGGGGAAGTCCGGGTGCTGTCTACCTTTTTGCTTTGGTCGGCCTCAAGACTTTGTCATTTCGACTTCAGACTTCTGCCGTCGGAGGAGGCGCCACCTTCAAATGGCTACACGTCGGTCGATTTTTCGATTTTTCGATTTTGGGGTTATAGCCGTGCCACCGCCGCCAATCGACGCGTCTTGGAGCGGAGATGTGGTTTGCGCTAAAGAACGGGCTCATAGCCGTCCTAGAGACGTCAGGACGGTCATTCAAAGTCGGGACTCGAATCCCGTCTCGGACGGACATTGGCGTCGGAAGTCGGATGTCGGAAGTCGAGACACGGACAGACAGGATGGTTGACGCGACGCATCTGACGCGTCAGGCAGACACGTACGGTGATGCTGGGGCAGCGTGGCATGTCCGTCCATCTGGTCGTTAGGTCCGCCTACTGCAAGCAGTCGACGTGTCCGACATACACTGATGTAGACGGCCATCTTAGGCTGAGAACACCATATCCCGTCTGCTCTGTGAAGTTAAGCAGCCTCAAGCTCGGGTAGTACTCGGGTGGGTGACCACCGGGGAAGTCCGGGTGCTGTCTACCTTTTGCTTTGGTCGGCCTCAAGACTTTGTCATTTCGACTTCAGACTTCTGCCGTCGGAGGAGGCGCCACCTTCAAATGGCTACACGTCGGTCGATTTTTCGATTTTTCGATTTTGGGGTTATAGCCGTGCCACCGCCGCCAATCGACGCGTCTTGGAGCGGAGATGTGGTTTGCGCTAAAGAACGGGCTCATAGCCGTCCTAGAGACGTCAGGACGGTCATTCAAAGTCGGGACTCGAATCCCGTCTCGGACGGACATGGCGTCGGAAGTCGGATGTCGGAAGTCGAGACACGGACAGACAGGATGGTTGACGCGACGCATCTGACGCGTCAGGCAGACACGTACGGTGATGCTGGGGCAGCGTGGCATGTCCGTCCATCTGGTCGTTAGGTCCGCCTACTGCAAGCAGTCGACGTGTCCGACATACACTGATGTAGACGGCCATCTTAGGCTGAGAACACCATATCCCGTCTGCTCTGTGAAGTTAAGCAGCCTCAAGCTCGGGTAGTACTCGGGTGGGTGACCACCGGGGAAGTCCGGGTGCTGTCTACCTTTTTGCTTTGGTCGGCCTCAAGACTTTGTCATTTCGACTTCAGACTTCTGCCGTCGGAGGAGGCGCCACCTTCAAATGGCTACACGTCGGTCGATTTTTCGATTTTTCGATTTTGGGGTTATAGCCGTGCCACCGCCGCCAATCGACGCGTCTTGGAGCGGAGATGTGGTTTGCGCTAAAGAACGGGCTCATAGCCGTCCTAGAGACGTCAGGACGGTCATTCAAAGTCGGGACTCGAATCCCGTCTCGGACGGACATTGGCGTCGGAAGTCGGATGTCGGAAGTCGAGACACGGACAGACAGGATGGTTGACGCGACGCATCTGACGCGTCAGGCAGACACGTACGGTGATGCTGGGGCAGCGTGGCATGTCCGTCCATCTGGTCGTTAGGTCCGCCTACTGCAAGCAGTCGACGTGTCCGACATACACTGATGTAGACGGCCATCTTAGGCTGAGAACACCATATCCCGTCTGCTCTGTGAAGTTAAGCAGCCTCAAGCTCGGGTAGTACTCGGGTGGGTGACCACCGGGGAAGTCCGGGTGCTGTCTACCTTTTGCTTTGGTCGGCCTCAAGACTTTGTCATTTCGACTTCAGACTTCTGCCGTCGGAGGAGGCGCCACCTTCAAATGGCTACACGTCGGTCGATTTTTCGATTTTGGGGTTATAGCCGTGCCACCGCCGCCAATCGACGCGTCTTGGAGCGGAGATGTGGTTTGCGCTAAAGAACGGGCTCATAGCCGTCCTAGAGACGTCAGGACGGTCATTCAAAGTCGGGACTCGAATCCCGTCTCGGACGGACATTGGCGTCGGAAGTCGGATGTCGGAAGTCGAGACACGGACAGACAGGATGGTTGACGCGACGCATCTGACGCGTCAGGCAGACACGTACGGTGATGCTGGGGCAGCGTGGCATGTCCGTCCATCTGGTCGTTAGGTCCGCCTACTGCAAGCAGTCGACGTGTCCGACATACACTGATGTAGACGGCCATCTTAGGCTGAGAACACCATATCCCGTCTGCTCTGTGAAGTTAAGCAGCCTCAAGCTCGGGTAGTACTCGGGTGGGTGACCACCGGGGAAGTCCGGGTGCTGTCTACCTTTTGCTTTGGTCGGCCTCAAGACTTTGTCATTTCGACTTCAGACTTCTGCCGTCGGAGGAGGCGCCACCTTCAAATGGCTACACGTCGGTCGATTTTTCGATTTTGGGGTTATAGCCGTGCCACCGCCGCCAATCGACGCGTCTTGGAGCGGAGATGTGGTTTGCGCTAAAGAACGGGCTCATAGCCGTCCTAGAGACGTCAGGACGGTCATTCAAAGTCGGGACTCGAATCCCGTCTCGGACGGACATTGGCGTCGGAAGTCGGATGTCGGAAGTCGAGACACGGACAGACAGGATGGTTGACGCGACGCATCTGACGCGTCAGGCAGACACGTACGGTGATGCTGGGGCAGCGTGGCATGTCCGTCCATCTGGTCGTTAGGTCCGCCTACTGCAAGCAGTCGACGTGTCCGACATACACTGATGTAGACGGCCATCTTAGGCTGAGAACACCATATCCCGTCTGCTCTGTGAAGTTAAGCAGCCTCAAGCTCGGGTAGTACTCGGGTGGGTGACCACCGGGGAAGTCCGGGTGCTGTCTACCTTTTGCTTTGGTCGGCCTCAAGACTTTGTCATTTCGACTTCAGACTTCTGCCGTCGGAGGAGGCGCCACCTTCAAATGGCTACACGTCGGTCGATTTTTCGATTTTGGGGTTATAGCCGTGCCACCGCCGCCAATCGACGCGTCTTGGAGCGGAGATGTGGTTTGCGCTAAAGAACGGGCTCATAGCCGTCCTAGAGACGTCAGGACGGTCATTCAAAGTCGGGACTCGAATCCCGTCTCGGACGGACATTGGCGTCGGAAGTCGGATGTCGGAAGTCGAGACACGGACAGACAGGATGGTTGACGCGACGCATCTGACGCGTCAGGCAGACACGTACGGTGATGCTGGGGCAGCGTGGCATGTCCGTCCATCTGGTCGTTAGGTCCGCCTACTGCAAGCAGTCGACGTGTCCGACATACACTGATGTAGACGGCCATCTTAGGCTGAGAACACCATATCCCGTCTGCTCTGTGAAGTTAAGCAGCCTCAAGCTCGGGTAGTACTCGGGTGGGTGACCACCGGGGAAGTCCGGGTGCTGTCTACCTTTTGCTTTGGTCGGCCTCAAGACTTTGTCATTTCGACTTCAGACTTCTGCCGTCGGAGGAGGCGCCACCTTCAAATGGCTACACGTCGGTCGATTTTTCGATTTTGGGGTTATAGCCGTGCCACCGCCGCCAATCGACGCGTCTTGGAGCGGAGATGTGGTTTGCGCTAAAGAACGGGCTCATAGCCGTCCTAGAGACGTCAGGACGGTCATTCAAAGTCGGGACTCGAATCCCGTCTCGGACGGACATTGGCGTCGGAAGTCGGATGTCGGAAGTCGAGACACGGACAGACAGGATGGTTGACGCGACGCATCTGACGCGTCAGGCAGACACGTACGGTGATGCTGGGGCAGCGTGGCATGTCCGTCCATCTGGTCGTTAGGTCCGCCTACTGCAAGCAGTCGACGTGTCCGACATACACTGATGTAGACGGCCATCTTAGGCTGAGAACACCATATCCCGTCTGCTCTGTGAAGTTAAGCAGCCTCAAGCTCGGGTAGTACTCGGGTGGGTGACCACCGGGGAAGTCCGGGTGCTGTCTACCTTTTGCTTTGGTCGGCCTCAAGACTTTGTCATTTCGACTTCAGACTTCTGCCGTCGGAGGAGGCGCCACCTTCAAATGGCTACACGTCGGTCGATTTTTCGATTTTGGGGTTATAGCCGTGCCACCGCCGCCAATCGACGCGTCTTGGAGCGGAGATGTGGTTTGCGCTAAAGAACGGGCTCATAGCCGTCCTAGAGACGTCAGGACGGTCATTCAAAGTCGGGACTCGAATCCCGTCTCGGACGGACATTGGCGTCGGAAGTCGGATGTCGGAAGTCGAGACACGGACAGACAGGATGGTTGACGCGACGCATCTGACGCGTCAGGCAGACACGTACGGTGATGCTGGGGCAGCGTGGCATGTCCGTCCATCTGGTCGTTAGGTCCGCCTACTGCAAGCAGTCGACGTGTCCGACATACACTGATGTAGACGGCCATCTTAGGCTGAGAACACCATATCCCGTCTGCTCTGTGAAGTTAAGCAGCCTCAAGCTCGGGTAGTACTCGGGTGGGTGACCACCGGGGAAGTCCGGGTGCTGTCTACCTTTTGCTTTGGTCGGCCTCAAGACTTTGTCATTTCGACTTCAGACTTCTGCCGTCGGAGGAGGCGCCACCTTCAAATGGCTACACGTCGTTCGATTTTTCGATTTTGGGGTTATAGCCGTGCCACCGCCGCCAATCGACGCGTCTTGGAGCGGAGATGTGGTTTGCGCTAAAGAACGGGCTCATAGCCGTCCTAGAGACGTCAGGACGGTCATTCAAAGTCGGGACTCGAATCCCGTCTCGGACGGACATTGGCGTCGGAAGTCGGATGTCGGAAGTCGAGACACGGACAGACAGGATGGTTGACGCGACGCATCTGACGCGTCAGGCAGACACGTACGGTGATGCTGGGGCAGCGTGGCATGTCCGTCCATCTGGTCGTTAGGTCCGCCTACTGCAAGCAGTCGACGTGTCCGACATACACTGATGTAGACGGCGGTAATCAGTACGTCGTCCACGTACACGAGCAGCAGCACGCAATGACGGTCGACTTCCTTGATGTAGAGGCACGGGTCATAAGCCGACACGCGAAATCCGATGGAACACACGAACTCGTCGAACGTCTCGTTCCACACGCGCGATGCCTGTTTGAGACCGTAGATGGCTTTCAGTAACTCCACGCAGTCGAAATCGCCATCCAGCTCCACGCCTTCCGGAACGACGCAAAACACGAGTTCCTTCATGATGCCGTACAGGAACGCAGTCACCACGTCCAGTTGGTCGACGGGCCAACCAAAATATTTGGCTAGGGCGATTACCATGCGCAGCGTCACGTACTTGATCACAGGCGAGAACGTCTCGGTGTAGTCGATGCCGTACTTCTGCTTGAAGCCCTTGGCCACCAGGCGCGCCTTGTACTTCTCGATTGATCCATCGGCTTTTCGCTTGATCTTGAACACCCACTTCGTACCGATGGCACGCTGACCTGATGGTAGCTTTGCACCGCGGAACACACCACGTAGACGCATCGACTTGAGTTCCGCACGAATGGCTTTGCGCCAGTGCGCTTGGTCGGGTCCGTTGATCGCCTCTTGGAACGTCGATGGCTCCGACAAATCGCTTGCTTCCACGGCGTTGGCACTCGCACGCCAGAATACAGGAGGACTTGAACTGTCTTCATCATCTTTTTCTTCTTCGTCACTTGGCCCTGATTCCACTCGCACACTTGAACGGCGTTTTGGTCCGCGCTCGAACGACTCGTTCGGCGCACTTGCTTCTTCCAGACCAGCTCCACGACTCGCTTGACCCATGTTGCGGTTACTGTCGGAGCGGTTCTTGCGTTTCCCCGCCTGCTTGAAATCCGTCTGGGCAGGGACAGCATCGCTGATATCCAGGTTGTCGAAATTGAGAACGGCTTCGTCCACATCGTCATCCTGATCCATCGCCGAAACGCCAAAAGTCGACTCGTCGAAGGTGACATCGCGACTGATCACCACCTTCCCCGCCTCGATGTCATAAACTCGGTAGGCCTTCGACACTTCCTCGTAGCCCATGAACACACCGGCGCGAGCCTTCGCCCACTTGAGTCGCTTCTTCTTCGGCGTCAGCACATATGCGCGACACCCGAAGATACGCATGTGCTTCACACTCGGCTTCGACTTGTACACGATCTCGAACGGAGTCTTGGCCTCGATCTTGGGTGACGGCAGGCGATTCTTGACGTAAATGGCAGTCATCGCCGCCTCAGCCCAGAAACACTTGTCCAGCTTCGCGTGGTGCAGCATGCTGCGACCGATCGTGACGATGGTACGGATCGTGCGCTCTGCCGTGCCGTTTGTCTGGTGAGCGTACGGAACAGTGGTTTGCTGCTCAATACCTTGGTCTTCGAAGAACGCCTTGAGCGAGTTGGTCGCGAACTCACGGGCTCCGTCGTGACGCACAAACTTGATTTGTTTGCCGAACTGCGTCTGCACCTTGCTGATGAAGCTCTTGATGTAGTCCTCGCTCTCCGACTTGGCACTCAGGCAGAAAACCTTCATGCATCCGCTGGCCTCGTCCACGATCAGGAGCAGATACTTGCTGCCACCCAGCGAGTCTTCTTCCATCGGGCCACAGATGTCGAAGTGAATCAGCTCGAACACGTCGTAGTGGCGCTTGTCGCGGTTGCTTGGGAACGGCTTCTGGACCATTTTGCCTTGCTGACACCCGCGACACATGCTCGGTCCCGTCGACTTCGTTGGCATCTTGGCGTCCTTGATCATGCCGTTGTTCACCATCTTGCGCAGCACGTCGATGGGAGCATGACCCAAACGCGCATGAAGGTCAACTTGTCCCGAAGTTGTCGCCGCGTTTGCCATCCGCAGTGGCGTCCGAAGCCAGTACAGACCGTCGACAAGATCCGCCGTTGCCACGACCTTGTTCGATCCTTTGCGCGCAATGAGCATGCTGGCGCCGTCGAACACCACTTGAAACGCTCCACTCTTGTTAATCTGCGGCACCGACAGCAGATTCTTGTTCATACTCGGCACGTACAGCGCGTTCTGGATCTCGATCTCGCGCTCGTCGCCGTTGGGCAGGACCACCCGTTCCATGATAGTCCCCACACCCTTGATTGCAGCCTTGTTGCCGTCAGCCACCGACAGTTCGCCCTCGTCCCGTTCATCGATTTCAGCGAACTTGGCCTTGTTGTTGCAGATGTGGTGCGTCGCTCCACTGTCGATCGCCCACATGCCGGACATACCCTTGCCCGTCGATATTCCACACTCTAACGAAACCGCAAACGCCACTCGGTCGTAGTCGTCCACGTCGTTCCTCCAGTTGATGTTGTTGGCCCCGCGTCCACGGTTGTAGCCACTGCCGCGTCGAGCTCCTCGATTCTCATCCTTCTGCTTGGTCCAGCACCGTTCAATCGTGTGCCCCAATTTCCCGCAGTACGCACACTGGCGAGACTCTCGCTCGGCACTGAACGCCTTCGCAGCGTCTTCAGTCTTCACTGTAGCCGTCTTCTCGCCCTGTCGCTTGATGTGCTCATTCGTCAGCACCTTCACAACGTCTTGCGACCGCAGCTCCGCGTTGCTCATCTCCAGGTTTAGCACGACATTCTCGTAGCTCTTGGGGAGACTGCGTAGCAAGCAGATCGCCACGTCTTCATCCTCCATCTTGGCGCCGATGCTGCTGAGCTTGGCGCTGATGTTGAGGACCTCGTTGCAGTGATGCAAGACATTGCCGCCTTCCTCCATCTCCATGCTGAAGAGCTGGCGCTTCAGGTAGATGCGTCCAGCCTTCTGCGACCCGCCGTAGAGCGTCTTCAATCGCGCCCACGCGACCCACGCTTCTTCACAGTCGTCAACCACGTGATGGTAGTCCGCATTCATGTGGAGTAACATCAGTCCAAACGCGATGTTGCTCGCCTTGACGTACTCATCCTTGATCCGCGAGTCCGCGAACGTTGGCGTTGTCTCCCGGTTCACGACATGCCACACCGACTTGGTCAGAAACACGCCACGCATGTAGCGGTTCCACGTCGCGTAGTTGTCGCCGTTGAACTTGTCGATGGAGACCTTGGTCGAGGCGTCTTGAGTAGAGGACATGGTGCTTGGGCTCATAACCTGTTAAAGGTCACAGATCTTGGAGGACGAAGCGGAGGGAGGCTTGAGGCTCTGGAGTCGACCGGAGCGAAGACACTTGACCACTTGGGGTTTGATGGAGAATTGGAAAGTGATTGATTCGGTCCTTAGTTCGCAAAGTGCTTGCTACCTCTAAGCCTACTAGATATTCTACTGGATACACTCTACTGGATTCCTGAGTTGCTCCAGCCAATCACAGAGCGCCACGCATCTTGCCCATCTTGTACCCAGTATCCTGTCGCAAGTATCCAGCGTGGCGTAAACATCGATGACGCAAACATGTAGCGTAAACATACAGAATGATGGAGCAGGCGGTGAGTGTTGGTCATTGCCACAACCGGTACTCGTACCAGTATACCGGTACCCCACAAGTACCATAACTCAGGTACCGCAATACAAACCACATCTCCGCTCCAAGACGCGTCGATTGGCGGTGGTGGCACGGCTATAACCCCAAAATCGAAAAATCGACCGACGTGTAGCCATTTGAAGGTGGCGCCTCCTCCGACGGCAGAAGTCTGAAGTCGAAATGACAAAGTCTTGAGGCCGACCAAAGCAAAAGGTAGACAGCACCCGGACTTCCCCGGTGGTCACCCACCCGAGTACTACCCGAGCTTGAGGCTGCTTAACTTCACAGAGCAGACGGGATATGGTGTTCTCAGCCTAAGATGGCCGTCTACATCAGTGTATGTCAGACACGTCGACTGCTTGCAGTAGGCGGACCTAACGACCAGATGGACGGACATGCCATGCTGGTCCCGCATCACCGTACGTGTCTGCCCGACGTGTCCGATGCGATATGTTCTCAGCCTAAGATGGCCGTCTACATCAGTGTATGTCGGACACGTCGACTGCTTGCAGTAGGCGGACCTAACGACCAGATGGACGGACATGCCACGCTGCCCCAGCATCACCGTACGTGTCTGCCTGACGCGTCAGATGCGTCGCGTCAACCATCCTGTCTGTCCGTGTCTCGACTTCCGACATCCGACTTCCGACGCCAATGTCCGTCCGAGACGGGATTCGAGTCCCGACTTTGAATGACCGTCCTGACGTCTCTAGGACGGCTATGAGCCCGTTCTTTAGCGCAAACCACATCTCCGCTCCAAGACGCGTCGATTGGCGGCGGTGGCACGGCTATAACCCCAAAATCGAAAAATCGAAAAATCGACCGACGTGTAGCCATTTGAAGGTGGCGCCTCCTCCGACGGCAGAAGTCTGAAGTCGAAATGACAAAGTCTTGAGGCCGACCAAAGCAAAAGGTAGACAGCACCCGGACTTCCCCGGTGGTCACCCACCCGAGTACTACCCGAGCTTGAGGCTGCTTAACTTCACAGAGCAGACGGGATATGGTGTTCTCAGCCTAAGATGGCCGTCTACATCAGTGTATGTCAGACACGTCGACTGCTTGCAGTAGGCGGACCTAACGACCAGATGGACGGACATGCCATGCTGGTCCCGCATCACCGTACGTGTCTGCCCGACGTGTCCGATGCGATATGTTCTCAGCCTAAGATGGCCGTCTACATCAGTGTATGTCGGACACGTCGACTGCTTGCAGTAGGCGGACCTAACGACCAGATGGACGGACATGCCACGCTGCCCCAGCATCACCGTACGTGTCTGCCTGACGCGTCAGATGCGTCGCGTCAACCATCCTGTCTGTCCGTGTCTCGACTTCCGACATCCGACTTCCGACGCCAATGTCCGTCCGAGACGGGATTCGAGTCCCGACTTTGAATGACCGTCCTGACGTCTCTAGGACGGCTATGAGCCCGTTCTTTAGCGCAAACCACATCTCCGCTCCAAGACGCGTCGATTGGCGGCGGTGGCACGGCTATAACCCCAAAATCGAAAATCGAAAATCGACCGACGTGTAGCCATTTGAAGGTGGCGCCTCCTCCGACGGCAGAAGTCTGAAGTCGAAATGACAAAGTCTTGAGGCCGACCAAAGCAAAGGTAGACAGCACCCGGACTTCCCGGTGGTCACCCACCCGAGTACTACCCGAGCTTGAGGCTGCTTAACTTCACAGAGCAGACGGGATATGGTGTTCTCAGCCTAAGATGGCCGTCTACATCAGTGTATGTCGGACACGTCGACTGCTTGCAGTAGGCGGACCTAACGACCAGATGGACGGACATGCCACGCTGCCCCAGCATCACCGTACGTGTCTGCCTGACGCGTCAGATGCGTCGCGTCAACCATCCTGTCTGTCCGTGTCTCGACTTCCGACATCCGACTTCCGACGCCAATGTCCGTCCGAGACGGGATTCGAGTCCCGACTTTGAATGACCGTCCTGACGTCTCTAGGACGGCTATGAGCCCGTTCTTTAGCGCAAACCACATCTCCGCTCCAAGACGCGTCGATTGGCGGCGGTGGCACGGCTATAACCCCAAAATCGAAAAATCGAAAAATCGACCGACGTGTAGCCATTTGAAGGTGGCGCCTCCTCCGACGGCAGAAGTCTGAAGTCAAGAAATGACAAAGTCTTGAGGCCGACCAAAGCAAAGGTAGACAGCACCCGGACTTCCCCGGTGGTCACCCACCCGAGTACTACCCGAGCTTGAGGCTGCTTAACTTCACAGAGCAGACGGGATATGGTGTTCTCAGCCTAAGATGGCCGTCTACATCAGTGTATGTCAGACACGTCGACTGCTTGCAGTAGGCGGACCTAACGACCAGATGGACGGACATGCCATGCTGGTCCCGCATCACCGTACGTGTCTGCCCGACGTGTCCGATGCGATATGTTCTCAGCCTAAGATGGCCGTCTACATCAGTGTATGTCGGACACGTCGACTGCTTGCAGTAGGCGGACCTAACGACCAGATGGACGGACATGCCACGCTGCCCCAGCATCACCGTACGTGTCTGCCTGACGCGTCAGATGCGTCGCGTCAACCATCCTGTCTGTCCGTGTCTCGACTTCCGACATCCGACTTCCGACGCCAATGTCCGTCCGAGACGGGATTCGAGTCCCGACTTTGAATGACCGTCCTGACGTCTCTAGGACGGCTATGAGCCCGTTCTTTAGCGCAAACCACATCTCCGCTCCAAGACGCGTCGATTGGCGGCGGTGGCACGGCTATAACCCCAAAATCGAAAAATCGAAAAATCGACCGACGTGTAGCCATTTGAAGGTGGCGCCTCCTCCGACGGCAGAAGTCTGAAGTCGAAATGACAAAGTCTTGAGGCCGACCAAAGCAAAGGTAGACAGCACCCGGACTTCCCCGGTGGTCACCCACCCGAGTACTACCCGAGCTTGAGGCTGCTTAACTTCACAGAGCAGACGGGATATGGTGTTCTCAGCCTAAGATGGCCGTCTACATCAGTGTATGTCAGACACGTCGACTGCTTGCAGTAGGCGGACCTAACGACCAGATGGACGGACATGCCATGCTGGTCCCGCATCACCGTACGTGTCTGCCCGACGTGTCCGATGCGATATGTTCTCAGCCTAAGATGGCCGTCTACATCAGTGTATGTCGGACACGTCGACTGCTTGCAGTAGGCGGACCTAACGACCAGATGGACGGACATGCCACGCTGCCCCAGCATCACCGTACGTGTCTGCCTGACGCGTCAGATGCGTCGCGTCAACCATCCTGTCTGTCCGTGTCTCGACTTCCGACATCCGACTTCCGACGCCAATGTCCGTCCGAGACGGGATTCGAGTCCCGACTTTGAATGACCGTCCTGACGTCTCTAGGACGGCTATGAGCCCGTTCTTTAGCGCAAACCACATCTCCGCTCCAAGACGCGTCGATTGGCGGCGGTGGCACGGCTATAACCCCAAAATCGAAAAATCGAAAATCGACCGACGTGTAGCCATTTGAAGGTGGCGCCTCCTCCGACGGCAGAAGTCTGAAGTCGAAATGACAAAGTCTTGAGGCCGACCAAAGCAAAAGACAGCACCCGGACTTCCCCGGTGGTCACCCACCCGAGTACTACCCGAGCTTGAGGCTGCTTAACTTCACAGAGCAGACGGGATATGGTGTTCTCAGCCTAAGATGGCCGTCTACATCAGTGTATGTCGGACACGTCGACTGCTTGCAGTAGGCGGACCTAACGACCAGATGGACGGACATGCCACGCTGCCCCAGCATCACCGTACGTGTCTGCCTGACGCGTCAGATGCGTCGCGTCAACCATCCTGTCTGTCCGTGTCTCGACTTCCGACATCCGACTTCCGACGCCAATGTCCGTCCGAGACGGGATTCGAGTCCCGACTTTGAATGACCGTCCTGACGTCTCTAGGACGGCTATGAGCCCGTTCTTTAGCGCAAACCACATCTCCGCTCCAAGACGCGTCGATTGGCGGCGGTGGCACGGCTATAACCCCAAAATCGAAAAATCGAAAAATCGACCGACGTGTAGCCATTTGAAGGTGGCGCCTCCTCCGACGGCAGAAGTCTGAAGTCGAAATGACAAAGTCTTGAGGCCGACCAAAGCAAAAAGGTAGACAGCACCCGGACTTCCCCGGTGGTCACCCACCCGAGTACTACCCGAGCTTGAGGCTGCTTAACTTCACAGAGCAGACGGGATATGGTGTTCTCAGCCTAAGATGGCCGTCTACATCAGTGTATGTCAGACACGTCGACTGCTTGCAGTAGGCGGACCTAACGACCAGATGGACGGACATGCCATGCTGGTCCCGCATCACCGTACGTGTCTGCCCGACGTGTCCGATGCGATATGTTCTCAGCCTAAGATGGCCGTCTACATCAGTGTATGTCGGACACGTCGACTGCTTGCAGTAGGCGGACCTAACGACCAGATGGACGGACATGCCACGCTGCCCCAGCATCACCGTACGTGTCTGCCTGACGCGTCAGATGCGTCGCGTCAACCATCCTGTCTGTCCGTGTCTCGACTTCCGACATCCGACTTCCGACGCCAATGTCCGTCCGAGACGGGATTCGAGTCCCGACTTTGAATGACCGTCCTGACGTCTCTAGGACGGCTATGAGCCCGTTCTTTAGCGCAAACCACATCTCCGCTCCAAGACGCGTCGATTGGCGGCGGTGGCACGGCTATAACCCCAAAATCGAAAAATCGAAAAATCGACCGACGTGTAGCCATTTGAAGGTGGCGCCTCCTCCGACGGCAGAAGTCTGAAGTCGAAATGACAAAGTCTTGAGGCCGACCAAAGCAAAAGGTAGACAGCACCCGGACTTCCCCGGTGGTCACCCACCCGAGTACTACCCGAGCTTGAGGCTGCTTAACTTCACAGAGCAGACGGGATATGGTGTTCTCAGCCTAAGATGGCCGTCTACATCAGTGTATGTCAGACACGTCGACTGCTTGCAGTAGGCGGACCTAACGACCAGATGGACGGACATGCCATGCTGGTCCCGCATCACCGTACGTGTCTGCCCGACGTGTCCGATGCGATATGTTCTCAGCCTAAGATGGCCGTCTACATCAGTGTATGTCGGACACGTCGACTGCTTGCAGTAGGCGGACCTAACGACCAGATGGACGGACATGCCACGCTGCCCCAGCATCACCGTACGTGTCTGCCTGACGCGTCAGATGCGTCGCGTCAACCATCCTGTCTGTCCGTGTCTCGACTTCCGACATCCGACTTCCGACGCCAATGTCCGTCCGAGACGGGATTCGAGGCCCGACTTTGAATGACCGTCCTGACGTCTCTAGGACGGCTATGAGCCCGTTCTTTAGCGCAAACCACATCTCCGCTCCAAGACGCGTCGATTGGCGGCGGTGGCACGGCTATAACCCCAAAATCGAAAAATCGAAAAATCGACCGACGTGTAGCCATTTGAAGGTGGCGCCTCCTCCGACGGCAGAAGTCTGAAGTCGAAATGACAAAGTCTTGAGGCCGACCAAAGCAAAAGGTAGACAGCACCCGGACTTCCCCGGTGGTCACCCACCCGAGTACTACCCGAGCTTGAGGCTGCTTAACTTCACAGAGCAGACGGGATATGGTGTTCTCAGCCTAAGATGGCCGTCTACATCAGTGTATGTCAGACACGTCGACTGCTTGCAGTAGGCGGACCTAACGACCAGATGGACGGACATGCCATGCTGGTCCCGCATCACCGTACGTGTCTGCCCGACGTGTCCGATGCGATATGTTCTCAGCCTAAGATGGCCGTCTACATCAGTGTATGTCGGACACGTCGACTGCTTGCAGTAGGCGGACCTAACGACCAGATGGACGGACATGCCACGCTGCCCCAGCATCACCGTACGTGTCTGCCTGACGCGTCAGATGCGTCGCGTCAACCATCCTGTCTGTCCGTGTCTCGACTTCCGACATCCGACTTCCGACGCCAATGTCCGTCCGAGACGGGATTCGAGTCCCGACTTTGAATGACCGTCCTGACGTCTCTAGGACGGCTATGAGCCCGTTCTTTAGCGCAAACCACATCTCCGCTCCAAGACGCGTCGATTGGCGGCGGTGGCACGGCTATAACCCCAAAATCGAAAAATCGACCGACGTGTAGCCATTTGAAGGTGGCGCCTCCTCCGACGGCAGAAGTCTGAAGTCGAAATGACAAAGTCTTGAGGCCGACCAAAGCAAAAGGTAGACAGCACCCGGACTTCCCCGGTGGTCACCCACCCGAGTACTACCCGAGCTTGAGGCTGCTTAACTTCACAGAGCAGACGGGATATGGTGTTCTCAGCCTAAGATGGCCGTCTACATCAGTGTATGTCAGACACGTCGACTGCTTGCAGTAGGCGGACCTAACGACCAGATGGACGGACATGCCATGCTGGTCCCGCATCACCGTACGTGTCTGCCCGACGTGTCCGATGCGATATGTTCTCAGCCTAAGATGGCCGTCTACATCAGTGTATGTCGGACACGTCGACTGCTTGCAGTAGGCGGACCTAACGACCAGATGGACGGACATGCCACGCTGCCCCAGCATCACCGTACGTGTCTGCCTGACGCGTCAGATGCGTCGCGTCAACCATCCTGTCTGTCCGTGTCTCGACTTCCGACATCCGACTTCCGACGCCAATGTCCGTCCGAGACGGGATTCGAGCCCGACTTTGAATGACCGTCCTGACGTCTCTAGGACGGCTATGAGCCCGTTCTTTAGCGCAAACCACATCTCCGCTCCAAGACGCGTCGATTGGCGGCGGTGGCACGGCTATAACCCCAAAATCGAAAAATCGAAAAATCGACCGACGTGTAGCCATTTGAAGGTGGCGCCTCCTCCGACGGCAGAAGTCTGAAGTCGAAATGACAAAGTCTTGAGGCCGACCAAAGCAAAAGGTAGACAGCACCCGGACTTCCCCGGTGGTCACCCACCCGAGTACTACCCGAGCTTGAGGCTGCTTAACTTCACAGAGCAGACGGGATATGGTGTTCTCAGCCTAAGATGGCCGTCTACATCAGTGTATGTCAGACACGTCGACTGCTTGCAGTAGGCGGACCTAACGACCAGATGGACGGACATGCCATGCTGGTCCCGCATCACCGTACGTGTCTGCCCGACGTGTCCGATGCGATATGTTCTCAGCCTAAGATGGCCGTCTACATCAGTGTATGTCGGACACGTCGACTGCTTGCAGTAGGCGGACCTAACGACCAGATGGACGGACATGCCACGCTGCCCCAGCATCACCGTACGTGTCTGCCTGACGCGTCAGATGCGTCGCGTCAACCATCCTGTCTGTCCGTGTCTCGACTTCCGACATCCGACTTCCGACGCCAATGTCCGTCCGAGACGGGATTCGAGGCCCGACTTTGAATGACCGTCCTGACGTCTCTAGGACGGCTATGAGCCCGTTCTTTAGCGCAAACCACATCTCCGCTCCAAGACGCGTCGATTGGCGGCGGTGGCACGGCTATAACCCCAAAATCGAAAAATCGACCGACGTGTAGCCATTTGAAGGTGGCGCCTCCTCCGACGGCAGAAGTCTGAAGTCGAAATGACAAAGTCTTGAGGCCGACCAAAGCAAAGGTAGACAGCACCCGGACTTCCCCGGTGGTCACCCACCCGAGTACTACCCGAGCTTGAGGCTGCTTAACTTCACAGAGCAGACGGGATATGGTGTTCTCAGCCTAAGATGGCCGTCTACATCAGTGTATGTCAGACACGTCGACTGCTTGCAGTAGGCGGACCTAACGACCAGATGGACGGACATGCCATGCTGGTCCCGCATCACCGTACGTGTCTGCCCGACGTGTCCGATGCGATATGTTCTCAGCCTAAGATGGCCGTCTACATCAGTGTATGTCGGACACGTCGACTGCTTGCAGTAGGCGGACCTAACGACCAGATGGACGGACATGCCACGCTGCCCCAGCATCACCGTACGTGTCTGCCTGACGCGTCAGATGCGTCGCGTCAACCATCCTGTCTGTCCGTGTCTCGACTTCCGACATCCGACTTCCGACGCCAATGTCCGTCCGAGACGGGATTCGAGTCCCGACTTTGAATGACCGTCCTGACGTCTCTAGGACGGCTATGAGCCCGTTCTTTAGCGCAAACCACATCTCCGCTCCAAGACGTGTCGATTGGCGGCGGTGGCACGGCTATAACCCCAAAATCGAAAAATCGACCGACGTGTAGCCATTTGAAGGTGGCGCCTCCTCCGACGGCAGAAGTCTGAAGTCGAAATGACAAAGTCTTGAGGCCGACCAAAGCAAAAGGTAGACAGCACCCGGACTTCCCCGGTGGTCACCCACCCGAGTACTACCCGAGCTTGAGGCTGCTTAACTTCACAGAGCAGACGGGATATGGTGTTCTCAGCCTAAGATGGCCGTCTACATCAGTGTATGTCAGACACGTCGACTGCTTGCAGTAGGCGGACCTAACGACCAGATGGACGGACATGCCATGCTGGTCCCGCATCACCGTACGTGTCTGCCCGACGTGTCCGATGCGATATGTTCTCAGCCTAAGATGGCCGTCTACATCAGTGTATGTCGGACACGTCGACTGCTTGCAGTAGGCGGACCTAACGACCAGATGGACGGACATGCCACGCTGCCCCAGCATCACCGTACGTGTCTGCCTGACGCGTCAGATGCGTCGCGTCAACCATCCTGTCTGTCCGTGTCTCGACTTCCGACATCCGACTTCCGACGCCAATGTCCGTCCGAGACGGGATTCGAGGCCCGACTTTGAATGACCGTCCTGACGTCTCTAGGACGGCTATGAGCCCGTTCTTTAGCGCAAACCACATCTCCGCTCCAAGACGCGTCGATTGGCGGCGGTGGCACGGCTATAACCCCAAAATCGAAAAATCGACCGACGTGTAGCCATTTGAAGGTGGCGCCTCCTCCGACGGCAGAAGTCTGAAGTCGAAATGACAAAGTCTTGAGGCCGACCAAAGCAAAAGGTAGACAGCACCCGGACTTCCCCGGTGGTCACCCACCCGAGTACTACCCGAGCTTGAGGCTGCTTAACTTCACAGAGCAGACGGGATATGGTGTTCTCAGCCTAAGATGGCCGTCTACATCAGTGTATGTCAGACACGTCGACTGCTTGCAGTAGGCGGACCTAACGACCAGATGGACGGACATGCCATGCTGGTCCCGCATCACCGTACGTGTCTGCCCGACGTGTCCGATGCGATATGTTCTCAGCCTAAGATGGCCGTCTACATCAGTGTATGTCGGACACGTCGACTGCTTGCAGTAGGCGGACCTAACGACCAGATGGACGGACATGCCACGCTGCCCCAGCATCACCGTACGTGTCTGCCTGACGCGTCAGATGCGTCGCGTCAACCATCCTGTCTGTCCGTGTCTCGACTTCCGACATCCGACTTCCGACGCCAATGTCCGTCCGAGACGGGATTCGAGTCCCGACTTTGAATGACCGTCCTGACGTCTCTAGGACGGCTATGAGCCCGTTCTTTAGCGCAAACCACATCTCCGCTCCAAGACGCGTCGATTGGCGGCGGTGGCACGGCTATAACCCCAAAATCGAAAAATCGAAAAATCGACCGACGTGTAGCCATTTGAAGGTGGCGCCTCCTCCGACGGCAGAAGTCTGAAGTCGAAATGACAAAGTCTTGAGGCCGACCAAAGCAAAAAGGTAGACAGCACCCGGACTTCCCCGGTGGTCACCCACCCGAGTACTACCCGAGCTTGAGGCTGCTTAACTTCACAGAGCAGACGGGATATGGTGTTCTCAGCCTAAGATGGCCGTCTACATCAGTGTATGTCAGACACGTCGACTGCTTGCAGTAGGCGGACCTAACGACCAGATGGACGGACATGCCATGCTGGTCCCGCATCACCGTACGTGTCTGCCCGACGTGTCCGATGCGATATGTTCTCAGCCTAAGATGGCCGTCTACATCAGTGTATGTCGGACACGTCGACTGCTTGCAGTAGGCGGACCTAACGACCAGATGGACGGACATGCCACGCTGCCCCAGCATCACCGTACGTGTCTGCCTGACGCGTCAGATGCGTCGCGTCAACCATCCTGTCTGTCCGTGTCTCGACTTCCGACATCCGACTTCCGACGCCAATGTCCGTCCGAGACGGGATTCGAGTCCCGACTTTGAATGACCGTCCTGACGTCTCTAGGACGGCTATGAGCCCGTTCTTTAGCGCAAACCACATCTCCGCTCCAAGACGCGTCGATTGGCGGCGGTGGCACGGCTATAACCCCAAAATCGAAAAATCGAAAATCGACCGACGTGTAGCCATTTGAAGGTGGCGCCTCCTCCGACGGCAGAAGTCTGAAGTCGAAATGACAAAGTCTTGAGGCCGACCAAAGCAAAAGGTAGACAGCACCCGGACTTCCCCGGTGGTCACCCACCCGAGTACTACCCGAGCTTGAGGCTGCTTAACTTCACAGAGCAGACGGGATATGGTGTTCTCAGCCTAAGATGGCCGTCTACATCAGTGTATGTCAGACACGTCGACTGCTTGCAGTAGGCGGACCTAACGACCAGATGGACGGACATGCCATGCTGGTCCCGCATCACCGTACGTGTCTGCCCGACGTGTCCGATGCGATATGTTCTCAGCCTAAGATGGCCGTCTACATCAGTGTATGTCGGACACGTCGACTGCTTGCAGTAGGCGGACCTAACGACCAGATGGACGGACATGCCACGCTGCCCCAGCATCACCGTACGTGTCTGCCTGACGCGTCAGATGCGTCGCGTCAACCATCCTGTCTGTCCGTGTCTCGACTTCCGACATCCGACTTCCGACGCCAATGTCCGTCCGAGACGGGATTCGAGGCCCGACTTTGAATGACCGTCCTGACGTCTCTAGGACGGCTATGAGCCCGTTCTTTAGCGCAAACCACATCTCCGCTCCAAGACGCGTCGATTGGCGGCGGTGGCACGGCTATAACCCCAAAATCGAAAATCGAAAATCGACCGACGTGTAGCCATTTGAAGGTGGCGCCTCCTCCGACGGCAGAAGTCTGAAGTCAAGAAATGACAAAGTCTTGAGGCCGACCAAAGCAAAGGTAGACAGCACCCGGACTTCCCCGGTGGTCACCCACCCGAGTACTACCCGAGCTTGAGGCTGCTTAACTTCACAGAGCAGACGGGATATGGTGTTCTCAGCCTAAGATGGCCGTCTACATCAGTGTATGTCAGACACGTCGACTGCTTGCAGTAGGCGGACCTAACGACCAGATGGACGGACATGCCATGCTGGTCCCGCATCACCGTACGTGTCTGCCCGACGTGTCCGATGCGATATGTTCTCAGCCTAAGATGGCCGTCTACATCAGTGTATGTCGGACACGTCGACTGCTTGCAGTAGGCGGACCTAACGACCAGATGGACGGACATGCCACGCTGCCCCAGCATCACCGTACGTGTCTGCCTGACGCGTCAGATGCGTCGCGTCAACCATCCTGTCTGTCCGTGTCTCGACTTCCGACATCCGACTTCCGACGCCAATGTCCGTCCGAGACGGGATTCGAGTCCCGACTTTGAATGACCGTCCTGACGTCTCTAGGACGGCTATGAGCCCGTTCTTTAGCGCAAACCACATCTCCGCTCCAAGACGCGTCGATTGGCGGCGGTGGCACGGCTATAACCCCAAAATCGAAAAATCGACCGACGTGTAGCCATTTGAAGGTGGCGCCTCCTCCGACGGCAGAAGTCTGAAGTCGAAATGACAAAGTCTTGAGGCCGACCAAAGCAAAAGGTAGACAGCACCCGGACTTCCCCGGTGGTCACCCACCCGAGTACTACCCGAGCTTGAGGCTGCTTAACTTCACAGAGCAGACGGGATATGGTGTTCTCAGCCTAAGATGGCCGTCTACATCAGTGTATGTCGGACACGTCGACTGCTTGCAGTAGGCGGACCTAACGACCAGATGGACGGACATGCCACGCTGCCCCAGCATCACCGTACGTGTCTGCCTGACGCGTCAGATGCGTCGCGTCAACCATCCTGTCTGTCCGTGTCTCGACTTCCGACATCCGACTTCCGACGCCAGTGTCCGTCCGAGACGGGATTCGAGGCCCGACTTTGAATGACCGTCCTGACGTCTCTAGGACGGCTATGAGCCCGTTCTTTAGCGCAAACTGGTAAAGGTCAAAGATCTTGGAGGACGAAGCGGAGGGAGGCTTGAGGCTCTGGAGTCGACCGGAGCGAAGACACTTGAACACTTGGGGTTTGATGGAGAATTGGAAAGTGATTGATTCGGTCCTTAGTTCGCAAAGTGCTTGCTACCTCTAAGCCTACTAGATATTCTACTGGATACACTCTACTGGATTCCTGAGTTGCTCCAGCCAATCACAGAGCGCCACGCATCTTGCCCATCTTGTACCCAGTATCCTGTCGCAAGTATCCAGCGTGGCGTAAACATCGATGACGCAAACATGTAGCGTAAACATACAGAATGATTAAGCAGGCGGTGAGTGTTGGTCATTGCCACAACCGGTACTCGTACCAGTATACCGGTACCCCACAAGTACCATAACTCAGGTACCGCAATACAAACCACATCTCCGCTCCAAGACGCGTCGATTGGCGGTGGTGGCACGGCTATAACCCCAAAATCGAAAAATCGACCGACGTGTAGCCATTTGAAGGTGGCGCCTCCTCCGACGGCAGAAGTCTGAAGTCGAAATGACAAAGTCTTGAGGCCGACCAAAGCAAAAGGTAGACAGCACCCGGACTTCCCCGGTGGTCACCCACCCGAGTACTACCCGAGCTTGAGGCTGCTTAACTTCACAGAGCAGACGGGATATGGTGTTCTCAGCCTAAGATGGCCGTCTACATCAGTGTATGTCAGACACGTCGACTGCTTGCAGTAGGCGGACCTAACGACCAGATGGACGGACATGCCATGCTGGTCCCGCATCACCGTACGTGTCTGCCCGACGTGTCCGATGCGATATGTTCTCAGCCTAAGATGGCCGTCTACATCAGTGTATGTCGGACACGTCGACTGCTTGCAGTAGGCGGACCTAACGACCAGATGGACGGACATGCCACGCTGCCCCAGCATCACCGTACGTGTCTGCCTGACGCGTCAGATGCGTCGCGTCAACCATCCTGTCTGTCCGTGTCTCGACTTCCGACATCCGACTTCCGACGCCAATGTCCGTCCGAGACGGGATTCGAGTCCCGACTTTGAATGACCGTCCTGACGTCTCTAGGACGGCTATGAGCCCGTTCTTTAGCGCAAACCACATCTCCGCTCCAAGACGCGTCGATTGGCGGCGGTGGCACGGCTATAACCCCAAAATCGAAAAATCGACCGACGTGTAGCCATTTGAAGGTGGCGCCTCCTCCGACGGCAGAAGTCTGAAGTCGAAATGACAAAGTCTTGAGGCCGACCAAAGCAAAAGGTAGACAGCACCCGGACTTCCCCGGTGGTCACCCACCCGAGTACTACCCGAGCTTGAGGCTGCTTAACTTCACAGAGCAGACGGGATATGGTGTTCTCAGCCTAAGATGGCCGTCTACATCAGTGTATGTCAGACACGTCGACTGCTTGCAGTAGGCGGACCTAACGACCAGATGGACGGACATGCCATGCTGGTCCCGCATCACCGTACGTGTCTGCCCGACGTGTCCGATGCGATATGTTCTCAGCCTAAGATGGCCGTCTACATCAGTGTATGTCGGACACGTCGACTGCTTGCAGTAGGCGGACCTAACGACCAGATGGACGGACATGCCACGCTGCCCCAGCATCACCGTACGTGTCTGCCTGACGCGTCAGATGCGTCGCGTCAACCATCCTGTCTGTCCGTGTCTCGACTTCCGACATCCGACTTCCGACGCCAATGTCCGTCCGAGACGGGATTCGAGTCCCGACTTTGAATGACCGTCCTGACGTCTCTAGGACGGCTATGAGCCCGTTCTTTAGCGCAAACCACATCTCCGCTCCAAGACGCGTCGATTGGCGGCGGTGGCACGGCTATAACCCCAAAATCGAAAAATCGACCGACGTGTAGCCATTTGAAGGTGGCGCCTCCTCCGACGGCAGAAGTCTGAAGTCGAAATGACAAAGTCTTGAGGCCGACCAAAGCAAAAGGTAGACAGCACCCGGACTTCCCCGGTGGTCACCCACCCGAGTACTACCCGAGCTTGAGGCTGCTTAACTTCACAGAGCAGACGGGATATGGTGTTCTCAGCCTAAGATGGCCGTCTACATCAGTGTATGTCAGACACGTCGACTGCTTGCAGTAGGCGGACCTAACGACCAGATGGACGGACATGCCATGCTGGTCCCGCATCACCGTACGTGTCTGCCCGACGTGTCCGATGCGATATGTTCTCAGCCTAAGATGGCCGTCTACATCAGTGTATGTCGGACACGTCGACTGCTTGCAGTAGGCGGACCTAACGACCAGATGGACGGACATGCCACGCTGCCCCAGCATCACCGTACGTGTCTGCCTGACGCGTCAGATGCGTCGCGTCAACCATCCTGTCTGTCCGTGTCTCGACTTCCGACATCCGACTTCCGACGCCAATGTCCGTCCGAGACGGGATTCGAGTCCCGACTTTGAATGACCGTCCTGACGTCTCTAGGACGGCTATGAGCCCGTTCTTTAGCGCAAACCACATCTCCGCTCCAAGACGCGTCGATTGGCGGCGGTGGCACGGCTATAACCCCAAAATCGAAAAATCGAAAAATCGACCGACGTGTAGCCATTTGAAGGTGGCGCCTCCTCCGACGGCAGAAGTCTGAAGTCGAAATGACAAAGTCTTGAGGCCGACCAAAGCAAAAGGTAGACAGCACCCGGACTTCCCCGGTGGTCACCCACCCGAGTACTACCCGAGCTTGAGGCTGCTTAACTTCACAGAGCAGACGGGATATGGTGTTCTCAGCCTAAGATGGCCGTCTACATCAGTGTATGTCGGACACGTCGACTGCTTGCAGTAGGCGGACCTAACGACCAGATGGACGGACATGCCACGCTGCCCCAGCATCACCGTACGTGTCTGCCCGACGTGTCCGATGCGATATGTTCTCAGCCTAAGATGGCCGTCTACATCAGTGTATGTCGGACACGTCGACTGCTTGCAGTAGGCGGACCTAACGACCTGATGGACGGACATGCCACGCTGCCCCAGCATCACCGTACGTGTCTGCCTGACGCGTCAGATGCGTCGCGTCAACCATCCTGTCTGTCCGTGTCTCGACTTCCGACATCCGACTTCCGACGCCAATGTCCGTCCGAGACGGGATTCGAGTCCCGACTTTGAATGACCGTCCTGACGTCTCTAGGACGGCTATGAGCCCGTTCTTTAGCGCAAACCACATCTCCGCTCCAAGACGCGTCGATTGGCGGCGGTGGCACGGCTATAACCCCAAAATCGAAAAATCGACCGACGTGTAGCCATTTGAAGGTGGCGCCTCCTCCGACGGCAGAAGTCTGAAGTCGAAATGACAAAGTCTTGAGGCCGACCAAAGCAAAAGGTAGACAGCACCCGGACTTCCCCGGTGGTCACCCACCCGAGTACTACCCGAGCTTGAGGCTGCTTAACTTCACAGAGCAGACGGGATATGGTGTTCTCAGCCTAAGATGGCCGTCTACATCAGTGTATGTCAGACACGTCGACTGCTTGCAGTAGGCGGACCTAACGACCAGATGGACGGACATGCCATGCTGGTCCCGCATCACCGTACGTGTCTGCCCGACGTGTCCGATGCGATATGTTCTCAGCCTAAGATGGCCGTCTACATCAGTGTATGTCGGACACGTCGACTGCTTGCAGTAGGCGGACCTAACGACCAGATGGACGGACATGCCACGCTGCCCCAGCATCACCGTACGTGTCTGCCTGACGCGTCAGATGCGTCGCGTCAACCATCCTGTCTGTCCGTGTCTCGACTTCCGACATCCGACTTCCGACGCCAGTGTCCGTCCGAGACGGGATTCGAGGCCCGACTTTGAATGACCGTCCTGACGTCTCTAGGACGGCTATGAGCCCGTTCTTTAGCGCAAACTGTTAAAGGTCAAAGATCTTGGAGGACGAAGCGGAGGGAGGCTTGAGGCTCTGGAGTCGACCGGAGCGAAGACACTTGAACACTTGGGGTTTGATGGAGAATTGGAAAGTGATTGATTCGGTCCTTAGTTCGCAAAGTGCTTGCTACCTCTAAGCCTACTAGATATTCTACTGGATACACTCTACTGGATTCCTGAGTTGCTCCAGCCAATCACAGAGCGCCACGCATCTTGCCCATCTTGTACCCAGTATCCTGTCGCAAGTATCCAGCGTGGCGTAAACATCGATGACGCAAACATGTAGCGTAAACATACAGAATGATTGAGCAGGCGGTGAGTGTTGGTCATTGGCACAACCGGTACTCGTACCAGTATACCGGTACCCCACGAGTACCATAACTCAGGTACCGCAATACGCCCCCTCAATGCGAACACTCTGTCACGCCGAGAGCCTGAGTCAGTTCCTTGTGGCGTGGCCCCGGCATCGCCTTCGTCATGATATCCGCCAGCATCGTCGCAGTTTCGCAGTACTCCACCGTCACTTCACCGCGTTTCACTTCATCGCGGATGTGGTGGTACTTGATGTCGATGTGCTTGGCGCGACCGTGGTTCACGGGGTTCTTCGTCATCTTGATGCATGACTGGTTGTCCTCGAAAATCTTGAGCTCCGGGCACGCTTCTCCAGCAACCGTGAGCATTTCACACACTAATCGGTGCACCCACTTGCCTTCTTGGATGGCCAGGCTCAGCGCGATGTACTCCGCTTCACTCGTTGATAGCGACACGCTCGACTGCTTCTTGCTTCCCCAACTGATGGGAGCACCTGTTAGCGGGAACACGTAGCCCGAAGTCGACTTGCGATCCGCGAGATCGCCGGCCCAGTCTGCGTCAGAGTATCCACGAAAGTCCGCTGTCACCAGGCTTGAAGCAGATGCCGTGTGACTTGGTTCCCTGCAGATAGCGAGATATGCGCTTCACGGCCATCCAGTGCTCCTCCTGCGGATTCTCCATAAAGCGTGACACGTAGCCCACAGCATATGCAATGTCCGGGCGAGTCGCAGTCATGAGATGCATGAGCGCACCCACAGCTTCACGAAATGGCGCGTTCAGCTTGATCGCCAAGTCGCTCGCAACCAGTCGTGAGCTCAAATCCACGGGAGACACCACAGCCTTGCACTCGTCCATACCGAAACGCTTCAGGATGTCATCCACATACCGCCGCTGGCACATCGTCACGCTGCCGTTCGGGCCGTCTACCAACTCGATGCCTAGAATGAAGGCACAATTGCCGCTGTCGGTCATCTCGAAGCGAGTCTTCAGCTCGCGCTTGGTCTGCTCGATGAGCTCAGCCGAACTCCCGGTAATCAGTACGTCGTCCACGTACACGAGCAGCAGCACGCAATGACCGTCGACTTCCTTGATGTAGAGGCACGGGTCATAAGCCGACACGTGAAATCCGATGGAACACACGAACTCGTCGAACGTCTCGTTCCACACGCGCGATGCCTGTTTGAGACCGTAGATGGCTTTCAGTAACTCCACGCAGTCGAAATCGCCATCCAGCTCCACGCCTTCCGGAACGACGCAAACACGAGTTCCTTCATGATGCCGTACAGGAACGCAGTCACCACGTCCAGTTGGTCGACGGGCCAACCAAAATATTTGGCTAGGGCGATTACCATGCGCAGCGTCACGTACTTGATCACAGGCGAGAACGTCTCGGTGTAGTCGATGCCGTACTTCTGCTTGAAGCCCTTGGCCACCAGGCGCGCCTTGTACTTCTCGATTGATCCATCGGCTTTTCGCTTGATCTTGAACACCCACTTCGTACCGATGGCACGCTGACCTGATGGTAGCTTTGCACCGCGGAACACACCACGTAGACGCATCGACTTGAGTTCCGCACGAATGGCTTTGCGCCAGTGCGCTTGGTCGGGTCCGTTGATCGCCTCTTGGAACGTCGATGGCTCCGACAAATCGCTTGCTTCCACGGCGTTGGCACTCGCACGCCAGAATACAGGAGGACTTGAACTGTCTTCATCATCTTTTCTTCTTCGTCACTTGGCCCTGATTCCACTCGCACACTTGAACGGCGTTTGGTCCGCGCTCGAACGACTCGTTCGGCGCACTTGCTTCTTCCAGACCAGCTCCACGACTCGCTTGACCCATGTTGCGGTTACTGTCGGAGCGGTTCTTGCGTTTCCCCGCCTGCTTGAAATCCGTCTGGGCAGGGACAGCATCGCTGATATCCAGGTTGTCGAAATTGAGAACGGCTTCGTCCACATCGTCATCCTGATCCATCGCCGAAACGCCAAAAGTCGACTCGTCGAAGGTGACATCGCGACTGATCACCACCTTCCCCGCCTCGATGTCATAAACTCGGTAGGCCTTCGACACTTCCTCGTAGCCCATGAACACACCGGCGCGAGCCTTCGCGTCCCACTTGAGTCGCTTCTCCTTCGGCGTCAGCACATATGCGCGACACCCGAAGATACGCATGTGCTTCACACTCGGCTGACTTGTACACGATCTCGAACGGAGTCTTGGCCTCGATCTTGGGTGACGGCAGGCGATTCTTGACGTAAATGGCAGTCATCGCCGCCTCAGCCCAGAAACACTTGTCCAGCTTCGCGTGGTGCAGCATGCTGCGACCGATCGTGACGATGGTACGGATCGCGCGCTCTGCCGTGCCGTTTGTCTGGTGAGCGTACGGAACAGTGGTTTGCTGCTCAATACCTTGGTCTTCGAAGAACGCCTTGAGCGAGTTGGTCGCGAACTCACGGGCTCCGTCGTGACGCACAAACTTGATTTGTTTGCCGAACTGCGTCTGCACCTTGCTGATGAAGCTCTTGATGTAGTCCTCGCTCTCCGACTTGGCACTCAGGCAGAAACCTTCATGCATCCGCTGGCCTCGTCCACGATCAGGAGCAGATACTTGCTGCCACCCAGCGAGTCTTCTTCCATCGGGCCACAGATGTCGAAGTGAATCAGCTCGAACACGTCGTAGTGGCGCTTGTCGCGGTTGCTTGGGAACGGCTTCTGGACCATTTTGCCTTGCTGACACCCGCGACACATGCTCGGTCCCGTCGACTTCGTCGGCATCTTGGCGTCCTTGATCATGCCGTTGTTCACCATCTTGCGCAGCACGTCGATGGGAGCATGACCCAAACGCGCATGAAGGTCAACTTGTCCCGAAGTTGTCGCCGCGTTTGCCATCCGCAGTGGCGTCCGAAGCCAGTACAGACCGTCGACAAGATCCGCCGTTGCCACGACCTTGTTCGATCCTTTGCGCGCAATGAGCATGCTGGCGCCGTCGAACACCACTTGAAACGCTCCACTCTTGTTAATCTGCGGCACCGACAGCAGATTCTTGTTCATACTCGGCACGTACAGCGCGTTCTGGATCTCGATCTCGCGCTCGTCGCCGTTGGGCAGGACCACCCGTTCCATGATAGTCCCCACACCCTTGATTGCAGCCTTGTTGCCGTCAGCCACCGACAGTTCGCCCTCGTCCCGTTCATCGATTTCAGCGAACTTGGCCTTGTTGTTGCAGATGTGGTGCGTCGCTCCACTGTCGATCGCCCACATGCCGGACATACCCTTGCCCGTCGATATTCCACACTCTAACGAAACCGCAAACGCCACTCGGTCGTAGTCGTCCACGTCGTTCCTCCAGTTGATGTTGTTGGCCCCGCGTCCACGGTTGTAGCCACTGCCGCGTCGAGCTCCTCGATTCTCATCCTTCTGCTTGGTCCAGCACCGTTCAATCGTGTGCCCCAATTTCCCGCAGTACGCACACTGGCGAGACTCTCGCTCGGCACTGAACGCCTTCGCAGCGTCTTCAGTCTTCACTGTAGCCGTCTTCTCGCCCTGTCGCTTGATGTGCTCATTCGTCAGCACCTTCACAACGTCTTGCGACCGCAGCTCCGCGTTGCTCATCTCCAGGTTTAGCACGACATTCTCGTAGCTCTTGGGGAGACTGCGTAGCAAGCAGATCGCCACGTCTTCATCCTCCATCTTGGCGCCGATGCTGCTGAGCTTGGCGCTGATGTTGAGGACCTCGTTGCAGTGATGCAAGACATTGCCGCCTTCCTCCATCTCCATGCTGAAGAGCTGGCGCTTCAGGTAGATGCGTCCAGCCTTCTGCGACCCGCCGTAGAGCGTCTTCAATCGCGCCCACGCGACCCACGCTTCTTCACAGTCGTCAACCACGTGATGGTAGTCCGCATTCATGTGGAGTAACATCAGTCCAAACGCGATGTTGCTCGCCTTGACGTACTCATCCTTGATCCGCGAGTCCGCGAACGTTGGCGTTGTCTCCCGGTTCACGACATGCCACACCGACTTGGTCAGAAACACGCCACGCATGTAGCGGTTCCACGTCGCGTAGTTGTCGCCGTTGAACTTGTCGATGGAGACCTTGGTCGAGGCGTCTTGAGTAGAGGACATGGTGCTTGGGCTCATAACCTGTTAAAGGTCACAGATCTTGGAGGACGAAGCGGAGGGAGGCTTGAGGCTCTGGAGTCGACCGGAGCGAAGACACTTGACCACTGGGGTTTGATGGAGAATTGGAAAGTGATTGATTCGGTCCTTAGTTCGCAAAGTGCTTGCTACCTCTAAGCCTACTAGATATTCTACTGGATACACTCTACTGGATTCCTGAGTTGCTCCAGCCAATCACAGAGCGCCACGCATCTTGCCCATCTTGTACCCAGTATCCTGTCGCAAGTATCCAGCGTGGCGTAAACATCGATGACGCAAACATGTAGCGTAAACATACAGAATGATGGAGCAGGCGGTGAGTGTTGGTCATTGCCACAACCGGTACTCGTACCAGTATACCGGTACCCCACAAGTACCATAACTCAGGTACCGCAATACAAACCACATCTCCGCTCCAAGACGCGTCGATTGGCGGTGGTGGCACGGCTATAACCCCAAAATCGAAAAATCGACCGACGTGTAGCCATTTGAAGGTGGCGCCTCCTCCGACGGCAGAAGTCTGAAGTCGAAATGACAAAGTCTTGAGGCCGACCAAAGCAAAAAGGTAGACAGCACCCGGACTTCCCCGGTGGTCACCCACCCGAGTACTACCCGAGCTTGAGGCTGCTTAACTTCACAGAGCAGACGGGATATGGTGTTCTCAGCCTAAGATGGCCGTCTACATCAGTGTATGTCAGACACGTCGACTGCTTGCAGTAGGCGGACCTAACGACCAGATGGACGGACATGCCATGCTGGTCCCGCATCACCGTACGTGTCTGCCCGACGTGTCCGATGCGATATGTTCTCAGCCTAAGATGGCCGTCTACATCAGTGTATGTCGGACACGTCGACTGCTTGCAGTAGGCGGACCTAACGACCAGATGGACGGACATGCCACGCTGCCCCAGCATCACCGTACGTGTCTGCCTGACGCGTCAGATGCGTCGCGTCAACCATCCTGTCTGTCCGTGTCTCGACTTCCGACATCCGACTTCCGACGCCAATGTCCGTCCGAGACGGGATTCGAGTCCCGACTTTGAATGACCGTCCTGACGTCTCTAGGACGGCTATGAGCCCGTTCTTTAGCGCAAACCACATCTCCGCTCCAAGACGCGTCGATTGGCGGCGGTGGCACGGCTATAACCCCAAAATCGAAAAATCGAAAATCGACCGACGTGTAGCCATTTGAAGGTGGCGCCTCCTCCGACGGCAGAAGTCTGAAGTCGAAATGACAAAGTCTTGAGGCCGACCAAAGCAAAAGGTAGACAGCACCCGGACTTCCCCGGTGGTCACCCACCCGAGTACTACCCGAGCTTGAGGCTGCTTAACTTCACAGAGCAGACGGGATATGGTGTTCTCAGCCTAAGATGGCCGTCTACATCAGTGTATGTCGGACACGTCGACTGCTTGCAGTAGGCGGACCTAACGACCAGATGGACGGACATGCCACGCTGCCCCAGCATCACCGTACGTGTCTGCCTGACGCGTCAGATGCGTCGCGTCAACCATCCTGTCTGTCCGTGTCTCGACTTCCGACATCCGACTTCCGACGCCAATGTCCGTCCGAGACGGGATTCGAGTCCCGACTTTGAATGACCGTCCTGACGTCTCTAGGACGGCTATGAGCCCGTTCTTTAGCGCAAACCACATCTCCGCTCCAAGACGCGTCGATTGGCGGCGGTGGCACGGCTATAACCCCAAAATCGAAAAATCGACCGACGTGTAGCCATTTGAAGGTGGCGCCTCCTCCGACGGCAGAAGTCTGAAGTCGAAATGACAAAGTCTTGAGGCCGACCAAAGCAAAAGGTAGACAGCACCCGGACTTCCCCGGTGGTCACCCACCCGAGTACTACCCGAGCTTGAGGCTGCTTAACTTCACAGAGCAGACGGGATATGGTGTTCTCAGCCTAAGATGGCCGTCTACATCAGTGTATGTCGGACACGTCGACTGCTTGCAGTAGGCGGACCTAACGACCAGATGGACGGACATGCCACGCTGCCCCAGCATCACCGTACGTGTCTGCCTGACGCGTCAGATGCGTCGCGTCAACCATCCTGTCTGTCCGTGTCTCGACTTCCGACATCCGACTTCCGACGCCAATGTCCGTCCGAGACGGGATTCGAGTCCCGACTTTGAATGACCGTCCTGACGTCTCTAGGACGGCTATGAGCCCGTTCTTTAGCGCAAACCACATCTCCGCTCCAAGACGCGTCGATTGGCGGCGGTGGCACGGCTATAACCCCAAAATCGAAAAATCGACCGACGTGTAGCCATTTGAAGGTGGCGCCTCCTCCGACGGCAGAAGTCTGAAGTCAAGAAATGACAAAGTCTTGAGGCCGACCAAAGCAAAGGTAGACAGCACCCGGACTTCCCGGTGGTCACCCACCCGAGTACTACCCGAGCTTGAGGCTGCTTAACTTCACAGAGCAGACGGGATATGGTGTTCTCAGCCTAAGATGGCCGTCTACATCAGTGTATGTCGGACACGTCGACTGCTTGCAGTAGGCGGACCTAACGACCAGATGGACGGACATGCCACGCTGCCCCAGCATCACCGTACGTGTCTGCCTGACGCGTCAGATGCGTCGCGTCAACCATCCTGTCTGTCCGTGTCTCGACTTCCGACATCCGACTTCCGACGCCAATGTCCGTCCGAGACGGGATTCGAGTCCCGACTTTGAATGACCGTCCTGACGTCTCTAGGACGGCTATGAGCCCGTTCTTTAGCGCAAACCACATCTCCGCTCCAAGACGCGTCGATTGGCGGCGGTGGCACGGCTATAACCCCAAAATCGAAAAATCGACCGACGTGTAGCCATTTGAAGGTGGCGCCTCCTCCGACGGCAGAAGTCTGAAGTCGAAATGACAAAGTCTTGAGGCCGACCAAAGCAAAAGGTAGACAGCACCCGGACTTCCCCGGTGGTCACCCACCCGAGTACTACCCGAGCTTGAGGCTGCTTAACTTCACAGAGCAGACGGGATATGGTGTTCTCAGCCTAAGATGGCCGTCTACATCAGTGTATGTCGGACACGTCGACTGCTTGCAGTAGGCGGACCTAACGACCAGATGGACGGACATGCCACGCTGCCCCAGCATCACCGTACGTGTCTGCCTGACGCGTCAGATGCGTCGCGTCAACCATCCTGTCTGTCCGTGTCTCGACTTCCGACATCCGACTTCCGACGCCAATGTCCGTCCGAGACGGGATTCGAGTCCCGACTTTGAATGACCGTCCTGACGTCTCTAGGACGGCTATGAGCCCGTTCTTTAGCGCAAACCACATCTCCGCTCCAAGACGCGTCGATTGGCGGCGGTGGCACGGCTATAACCCCAAAATCGAAAAATCGACCGACGTGTAGCCATTTGAAGGTGGCGCCTCCTCCGACGGCAGAAGTCTGAAGTCAAGAAATGACAAAGTCTTGAGGCCGACCAAAGCAAAGGTAGACAGCACCCGGACTTCCCGGTGGTCACCCACCCGAGTACTACCCGAGCTTGAGGCTGCTTAACTTCACAGAGCAGACGGGATATGGTGTTCTCAGCCTAAGATGGCCGTCTACATCAGTGTATGTCGGACACGTCGACTGCTTGCAGTAGGCGGACCTAACGACCAGATGGACGGACATGCCACGCTGCCCCAGCATCACCGTACGTGTCTGCCTGACGCGTCAGATGCGTCGCGTCAACCATCCTGTCTGTCCGTGTCTCGACTTCCGACATCCGACTTCCGACGCCAATGTCCGTCCGAGACGGGATTCGAGTCCCGACTTTGAATGACCGTCCTGACGTCTCTAGGACGGCTATGAGCCCGTTCTTTAGCGCAAACCACATCTCCGCTCCAAGACGCGTCGATTGGCGGCGGTGGCACGGCTATAACCCCAAAATCGAAAAATCGACCGACGTGTAGCCATTTGAAGGTGGCGCCTCCTCCGACGGCAGAAGTCTGAAGTCGAAATGACAAAGTCTTGAGGCCGACCAAAGCAAAAGGTAGACAGCACCCGGACTTCCCCGGTGGTCACCCACCCGAGTACTACCCGAGCTTGAGGCTGCTTAACTTCACAGAGCAGACGGGATATGGTGTTCTCAGCCTAAGATGGCCGTCTACATCAGTGTATGTCAGACACGTCGACTGCTTGCAGTAGGCGGACCTAACGACCAGATGGACGGACATGCCATGCTGGTCCCGCATCACCGTACGTGTCTGCCCGACGTGTCCGATGCGATATGTTCTCAGCTAAGATGGCCGTCTACATCAGTGTATGTCGGACACGTCGACTGCTTGCAGTAGGCGGACCTAACGACCAGATGGACGGACATGCCACGCTGCCCCAGCATCACCGTACGTGTCTGCCTGACGCGTCAGATGCGTCGCGTCAACCATCCTGTCTGTCCGTGTCTCGACTTCCGACATCCGACTTCCGACGCCAATGTCCGTCCGAGACGGGATTCGAGGCCCGACTTTGAATGACCGTCCTGACGTCTCTAGGACGGCTATGAGCCCGTTCTTTAGCGCAAACCACATCTCCGCTCCAAGACGCGTCGATTGGCGGCGGTGGCACGGCTATAACCCCAAAATCGAAAAATCGACCGACGTGTAGCCATTTGAAGGTGGCGCCTCCTCCGACGGCAGAAGTCTGAAGTCGAAATGACAAAGTCTTGAGGCCGACCAAAGCAAAAAGGTAGACAGCACCCGGACTTCCCCGGTGGTCACCCACCCGAGTACTACCCGAGCTTGAGGCTGCTTAACTTCACAGAGCAGACGGGATATGGTGTTCTCAGCCTAAGATGGCCGTCTACATCAGTGTATGTCTGACACGTCGACTGCTTGCAGTAGGCGGACCTAACGACCAGATGGACGGACATGCCATGCTGGTCCCGCATCACCGTACGTGTCTGCCCGACGTGTCCGATGCGATATGTTCTCAGCCTAAGATGGCCGTCTACATCAGTGTATGTCGGACACGTCGACTGCTTGCAGTAGGCGGACCTAACGACCAGATGGACGGACATGCCACGCTGCCCCAGCATCACCGTACGTGTCTGCCTGACGCGTCAGATGCGTCGCGTCAACCATCCTGTCTGTCCGTGTCTCGACTTCCGACATCCGACTTCCGACGCCAATGTCCGTCCGAGACGGGATTCGAGTCCCGACTTTGAATGACCGTCCTGACGTCTCTAGGACGGCTATGAGCCCGTTCTTTAGCGCAAACCACATCTCCGCTCCAAGACGCGTCGATTGGCGGCGGTGGCACGGCTATAACCCCAAAATCGAAAAATCGAAAATCGACCGACGTGTAGCCATTTGAAGGTGGCGCCTCCTCCGACGGCAGAAGTCTGAAGTCGAAATGACAAAGTCTTGAGGCCGACCAAAGCAAAAGGTAGACAGCACCCGGACTTCCCCGGTGGTCACCCACCCGAGTACTACCCGAGCTTGAGGCTGCTTAACTTCACAGAGCAGACGGGATATGGTGTTCTCAGCCTAAGATGGCCGTCTACATCAGTGTATGTCGGACACGTCGACTGCTTGCAGTAGGCGGACCTAACGACCAGATGGACGGACATGCCATGCTGCCCCGCATCACCGTACGTGTCTGCCCGACGTGTCCGATGCGATATGTTCTCAGCCTAAGATGGCCGTCTACATCAGTGTATGTCGGACACGTCGACTGCTTGCAGTAGGCGGACCTAACGACCAGATGGACGGACATGCCACGCTGCCCCAGCATCACCGTACGTGTCTGCCTGACGCGTCAGATGCGTCGCGTCAACCATCCTGTCTGTCCGTGTCTCGACTTCCGACATCCGACTTCCGACGCCAATGTCCGTCCGAGACGGGATTCGAGTCCCGACTTTGAATGACCGTCCTGACGTCTCTAGGACGGCTATGAGCCCGTTCTTTAGCGCAAACCACATCTCCGCTCCAAGACGCGTCGATTGGCGGCGGTGGCACGGCTATAACCCCAAAATCGAAAAATCGACCGACGTGTAGCCATTTGAAGGTGGCGCCTCCTCCGACGGCAGAAGTCTGAAGTCGAAATGACAAAGTCTTGAGGCCGACCAAAGCAAAGGTAGACAGCACCCGGACTTCCCCGGTGGTCACCCACCCGAGTACTACCCGAGCTTGAGGCTGCTTAACTTCACAGAGCAGACGGGATATGGTGTTCTCAGCCTAAGATGGCCGTCTACATCAGTGTATGTCAGACACGTCGACTGCTTGCAGTAGGCGGACCTAACGACCAGATGGACGGACATGCCATGCTGGTCCCGCATCACCGTACGTGTCTGCCCGACGTGTCCGATGCGATATGTTCTCAGCCTAAGATGGCCGTCTACATCAGTGTATGTCGGACACGTCGACTGCTTGCAGTAGGCGGACCTAACGACCAGATGGACGGACATGCCACGCTGCCCCAGCATCACCGTACGTGTCTGCCTGACGCGTCAGATGCGTCGCGTCAACCATCCTGTCTGTCCATGTCTCGACTTCCGACATCCGACTTCCGACGCCAGTGTCCGTCCGAGACGGGATTCGAGGCCCGACTTTGAATGACCGTCCTGACGTCTCTAGGACGGCTATGAGCCCGTTCTTTAGCGCAAACTGTTAAAGGTCAAAGATCTTGGAGGACGAAGCGGAGGGAGGCTTGAGGCTCTGGAGTCGACCGGAGCGAAGACACTTGAACACTTGGGGTTTGATGGAGAATTGGAAAGTGATTGATTCGGTCCTTAGTTCGCAAAGTGCTTGCTACCTCTAAGCCTACTAGATATTCTACTGGATACACTCTACTGGATTCCTGAGTTGCTCCAGCCAATCACAGAGCGCCACGCATCTTGCCCATCTTGTACCCAGTATCCTGTCGCAAGTATCCAGCGTGGCGTAAACATCGATGACGCAAACATGTAGCGTAAACATACAGAATGATTGAGCAGGCGGTGAGTGTTGGTCATTGGCACAACCGGTACTCGTACCAGTATACCGGTACCCCACGAGTACCATAACTCAGGTACCGCAATACGCCCCCTCAATGCGAACACTCTGTCACGCCGAGAGCCTGAGTCCGTTCCTTGTGGCGTGGCCCCGGCATCGCCTTCGTCATGATATCCGCCAGCATCGTCGCAGTTTCGCAGTACTCCACCGTCACTTCACCGCGTTTCACTTCATCGCGGATGTGGTGGTACTTGATGTCGATGTGCTTGGCGCGACCGTGGTTCACGGGGTTCTTCGTCATCTTGATGCATGACTGGTTGTCCTCGAAAATCTTGAGCTCCGGGCACGCTTCTCCAGCAACCGTGAGCATTTCACACACTAATCGGTGCACCCACTTGCCTTCTTGGATGGCCAGGCTCAGCGCGATGTACTCCGCTTCACTCGTTGATAGCGACACGCTCGACTGCTTCTTGCTTCCCCAACTGATGGGAGCACCTGTTAGCAGGAACACGTAGCCCGAAGTCGACTTGCGATCCGCGAGATCGCCGGCCCAGTCTGCGTCAGAGTATCCACGAAAGTCCGCTGTCACCAGGCTTGAAGCAGATGCCGTGTGACTTGGTTCCCTGCAGATAGCGAGATATGCGCTTCACGGCCATCCAGTGCTCCTCCTGCGGATTCTCCATAAAGCGTGACACGTAGCCCACAGCATATGCAATGTCCGGGCGAGTCGCAGTCATGAGATGCATGAGCGCACCCACAGCTTCACGAAATGGCGCGTTCAGCTTGATCGCCAAGTCGCTCGCAAACAGTCGTGAGCTCAAATCCACGGGAGACACCACAGCCTTGCACTCGTCCATACCGAAACGCTTCAGGATGTCATCCACATACCGCCGCTGGCACATCGTCACGCTGCCGTTCGGGCCGTCTACCAACTCGATGCCTAGAATGAAGGCACACTTGCCGCTGTCGGTCATCTCGAAGCGAGTCTTCAGCTCGCGCTTGGTCTGCTCGATGAGCTCAGCCGAACTCGGTAATCAGTACGTCGTCCACGTACACGAGCAGCAGCACGCAATGACGGTCGACTTCCTTGATGTAGAGGCACGGGTCATAAGCCGACACGTGAAATCCGATGGAACACACGAACTCGTCGAACGTCTCGTTCCACACGCGCGATGCCTGTTTGAGACCGTAGATGGCTTTCAGTAACTCCACGCAGTCGAAATCGCCATCCAGCTCCACGCCTTCCGGAACGACGCAAAACACGAGTTCCTTCATGATGCCGTACAGGAACGCAGTCACCACGTCCAGTTGGTCGACGGGCCAACCAAAATATTTGGCTAGGGCGATTACCATGCGCAGCGTCACGTACTTGATCACAGGCGAGAACGTCTCGGTGTAGTCGATGCCGTACTTCTGCTTGAAGCCCTTGGCCACCAGGCGCGCCTTGTACTTCTCGATTGATCCATCGGCTTTTCGCTTGATCTTGAACACCCACTTCGTACCGATGGCACGCTGACCTGATGGTAGCTTTGCACCGCGGAACACACCACGTAGACGCATCGACTTGAGTTCCGCACGAATGGCTTTGCGCCAGTGCGCTTGGTCGGGTCCGTTGATCGCCTCTTGGAACGTCGATGGCTCCGACAAATCGCTTGCTTCCACGGCGTTGGCACTCGCACGCCAGAATACAGGAGGACTTGAACTGTCTTCATCATCTTTTCTTCTTCGTCACTTGGCCCTGATTCCACTCGCACACTTGAACGGCGTTTTTGGTCCGCGCTCGAACGACTCGTTCGGCGCACTTGCTTCTTCCAGACCAGCTCCACGACTCGCTTGACCCATGTTGCGGTTACTGTCGGAGCGGTTCTTGCGTTTCCCCGCCTGCTTGAAATCCGTCTGGGCAGGGACAGCATCGCTGATATCCAGGTTGTCGAAATTGAGAACGGCTTCGTCCACATCGTCATCCTGATCCATCGCCGAAACGCCAAAGTCGACTCGTCGAAGGTGACATCGCGACCGATCACCACTCGATGTCATAAACTCGGTAGGCCTTCGACACTTCCTCGTAGCCCATGAACACACCGGCGCGAGCCTTCGCATC